>CM053030.1:504410532-504454189 GCA_028564925.1 Lithobates sylvaticus
ACTTTTTCTCTATACATACTGTCACAACCAGTAGCAGTAGTCGCGTTTTGGAGGCGTGGTGGCGGAACAACCTCCAACACTACTGCACCTTGTCCTGCATCCCTCCCAGCTGCCAATAGAGTGACCCAATGGGCCGTGAAAGAAAGGTACCGTCCCTGTCCATGCCTGCTGGACCATGAGTCAGCGGTAATATGCACCTTACCGCTGACCGCCCTGTCCAGCGAGGCATGGACATTGCCCTCCACATGCCGGTAGAGAGACGGAATCGCCTTCCGCGAGAAAAAGTGGCGTTTGGGAACCTGCCACTGAGGAACCGCACATTGAACAAACTCACGGAAGGGGGCCGAGTCTACCAACTGAAAAGGCAGCAGTTGAAGTGCTAGCAATTTAGCAAGGCTAGCATTCAACCGCTGGGCATGTGGATGGCTGGGAGTGTACTTCTTTCTACGGTCCAGCAGCTGGGGCAGGGAAATTTGCCTGCTGCAATCGGACGTCGGTGTACTGCAAGTACTTGGTTGTGACACACCTAATTCTACACCTTCAGTCCTCTCAGAGCAGCTTTCAGAGAGGACTGAAGGTGTAGTGGGGATGGAGATCCCAGCTGAGGAGGAGCAAGGAGAGGTCCGCTTAGTTCTTTGGTGTGGGTCTTTTATGTGTGCCTGCCAACGAGCTGCATGGCAGGTCGCCATATGTCTGGTCATGCTTGTCGTGCCCAAGCGGCTGATGTTTTGGCCACGCGAGATACGCTTGAGACAAATATTGCAAATAGCAGTGGTGCGATCTGCTGCACTCGTCTCAAAAAAGGCCCACACCAAAGAACTTTTCTGATAACGTGCAGAGGCAGCGCCCTGCACAGGCGGAGCTCTGCGGTGTTGTACAGTTGCTGTGCTGGCCTCTACCTGGCCTCCAGGGGGCATCCTGCCTCGTTGGACATGTGACGCCGCATCCTCCTCCTCCTCGTCCTCCTCCTCATCCTCTCTCCCTTGAGGCACCCACGTGGAGTCAGTGACCTCATCATCCCCCCTCTTCACCACTAGAGCAAACCTGGCAGTAAGCTGCAGCTGGTGGAACAGTACTGCCAGATTCCTCAAGCTGGGTATCGTCATCCGAGCCTTCGAATCGTTGGGCATCCTCCTGGAGCATGTACCCAACACTGTGCTCAAAGAGTTCGGGGGACTCCTCAGGAGGACATGGTGGGTCTAGGGAAGGGGTGGCTGATGATGCTCTGTCAGTACCCTGAGCCTGGGTGAGAGAGGATGAGGAGGATGAGGAGGGCTTGGTCATCCATTCTACCAAGCCTTCAGCATGATGCGGCTCCACATGTCCAGCTGCCGAAAACAAAGACGCGCGTGTCCCATGGCCACGTGCTGATGACGATGCACGACCACGTCCACGTCCACGGCCACGTCCACTAGAAACAGAGCCTGCCTGCCCTGTGTTCTTGGCTCTGCACGCTCTGCCTCCCCTTGGCGGTCTTCCAGCCATTGTAGTCGGTAGTCCTGTGGGTGCTGCTGAGAAGAAAATATAGGAGCTCTGTGTGATGCCACTAACACACTAGAAGTCCTATGGGTGCTTCTGCAAAGAAAATAGAGGAGCTCTGTGTGATGCCACTAACACACTAGAAGTCCTGTGGGTGCTTCTGAGAAGAAAATAGAGGAGCTCTGTGTGATGCCACTAACACACTAGAAGTCCTATGGGTGCTTCTGCAAAGAAAATAGAGGAGCTCTGTGTGATGCCACTAACACACTAGAAGTCCTGTGGGTGCTGCTGAAAGAAAATATAGGAGCTCTGTGTGATGCCACTAACACACTACAAGTCCTGTGGGTGCTTCTGCAAAGAAAATAGAGGAGCTCTGTGTGATGCCACTAACACACTAGAAGTCCTGTGGGTGCTTCTGCAAAGAAAATATAGGAGCTCTGTGTGATGCCACTAACACACTAGAAGTCCTGTGGGTGCTTCTGCAAAGAAAATAGAGGAGCTCTGTGTGATGCCACTAACACACTAGAAGTCCTGTGGGTGCTTCTGCAAAGAAAATAGAGGAGCTCTGTGTGATGACTAACACACTAGAAGTCCTGTGGGTGCTTCTGCAAAGAAAATAGAGGAGCTCTGTGTGATGCCACTAACACACTAGAAGTCCTGTGGGTGCTTCTGCAAAGAAAATAGAGGAGCTCTGTGTGATGCCACTAACACACTAGAAGTCCTGTGGGTGCTTCTGCAAAGAAAATAGAGGAGCTCTGTGTGATGCCACTAACACACTAGAAGTCCTGTGGGTGCTTCTGCAAAGAAAATAGAGGAGCTCTGTGTGATGCCACTAACACACTAGAAGTCCTGTGGGTGCTTCTGCAAAGAAAATAGAGGAGCTCTGTGTGATGCCACTAACACACTAGAAGTCCTGTGGGTGCTTCTGCAAAGAAAATAGAGGAGCTCTGTGTGATGCCACTAACACACTAGAAGTCCTGTGGGTGCTTCTGCAAAGAAAATAGAGGAGCTCTGTGTGATGCCACTAACACACTAGAAGTCCTGTGGGTGCTTCTGCAAAGAAAATAGAGGAGCTCTGTGTGATGCCACTAACACACTAGAAGTCCTGTGGGTGCTTCTGCAAAGAAAATAGAGGAGCTCTGTGTGATGCCACTAACACACTAGAAGTCCTGTGGGTGCTTCTGAGAAGAAAATATAGGAGCTCTGTGTGATGCACTAACACACTAGAAGTCCTATGGGTGCTTCTGCAAAGAAAATAGAGGAGCTCTGTGTGATGCCACTAACACACTAGAAGTCCTATGGGTGCTTCTGGAAGAAAATATAGGAGCTCTGTGTGATGGGACTACACACTTCAAGTCCTATAGGTGCTTCTGGGAAGAAAATAAAGCTCTGTCTGTGTGATGGGACTAACACACTTCAAGTCCTATAGGTGCTTCTGGGAAGAAAATATAGGAGCTCTGTGTGTGATGGGACTAACACACTTCAAGTCCTATGGGTGCTTCTGGGAAGAAAATATAGGAGCTCTGTGTGATGGGACTAACACACTTCAAGTCCTATAGGTGCTTCTGGGAACAAAATATAGCTCCTGTGTGTGTGATGGGACTAACACACTTCAAGTCCTATAGGTGCTTCTGGGAAGAAAATATAGCTCTCTGTGTGTGATGGGACTAACACACTTCAAGTCCTATAGGTGCTTCTGGGAAGAAAAAAATATAGCTCTGTGTGTGTGATGGGACTAACACACTTCAAGTCCTATAGGTGCTTCTGGGAACAAAATATAGCTCTGTGTGTGTGATGGGACTAACACACTTCAAGTCCTATAGGTGCTTCTGGAAGAAAATATAGCTCTGTGTGTGTGATGGGACTAACACACTTCAAGTCCTATAGGTGCTTCTGGGAAGAAAATAAAGGTCTGTGTGATGGGACTAACACACTTCAAGTCCTATAGGTGCTTCTGGGAACAAAATATAGCTCTGTGTGTGTGATGGGACTAACACACTTCAAGTCCTATAGGTGCTTCTGGGAACAAAATATAGCTCTGTGTGTGTGATGGGACTAACACACTTCAAGTCCTATAGGTGCTTCTGGGAAGAAAATATAGCTCTGTCTGTGTGATGGGACTAACACACTTCAAGTCCTATAGGTGCTTCTGGGAACAAAATATAGCTCTGTGTGTGTGATGGGACTAACACACTTCAAGTCCTATAGGTGCTTCTGGGAACAAAAAAATATAGCTCTGTGTGTGTGATGGGACTAACACACTTCAAGTCCTATAGGTGCTTCTGGGAACAAAATATAGCTCTGTGTGTGATGGGACTAACACACTTCAAGTCCTATAGGTGCTTCTGGGAAGAAAATATAGCTCTGTGTGTGTGATGGGACTAACACACTTCAAGTCCTATAGGTGCTTCTGGGAACAAAATATAGCTCTGTGTGTGTGATGGGACTAACACACTTCAAGTCCTATAGGTGCTTCTGGGAACAAAATATAGCTCTGTGTGTGTGATGGGACTAACACACTTCAAGTCCTATAGGTGCTTCTGGGAAAAAAATATAGCTCTGTGTGTGTGATGGGACTAACACACTTCAAGTCCTATAGGTGCTTCTGGGAAAAAATATAGCTCTGTGTGTGTGATGGGACTAACACACTTCAAGTCCTATAGGTGCTTCTGGGAAAAAAATATAGCTCTGTGTGTGTGATGGGACTAACACACTTCAAGTCCTATAGGTGCTTCTGGGAAGAAAATATAGCTCTGTGTGTGTGATGGGACTAACACACTTCAAGTCCTATAGGTGCTTCTGGGAACAAAAATATAGCTCTGTGTGTGTGATGGGACTAACACACTTCAAGTCCTATAGGTGCTTCTGGGAACAAAAATATAGCTCTGTGTGTGTGATGGGACTAACACACTTCAAGTCCTATAGGTGCTTCTGGGAACAAAAATATAGCTCTGTGTGTGTGATGGGACTAACACACTTCAAGTCCTATAGGTGCTTCTGGGAACAAAATATAGCTCTGTGTGTGTGATGGGACTAACACACTTCAAGTCCTATAGGTGCTTCTGGGAACAAAATATAGCTCTGTGTGTGTGATGGGACTAACACACTTCAAGTCCTATAGGTGCTTCTGGGAACAAAATATAGCTCTGTGTGTGTGATGGGACTAACACACTTCAAGTCCTATAGGTGCTTCTGGGAACAAAAATATAGCTCTGTGTGTGTGATGGGACTAACACACTTCAAGTCCTATAGGTGCTTCTGGGAACAAAATATAGCTCTCTGTGTGTGTGATGGGACTAACACACTTCAAGTCCTATAGGTGCTTCTGGGAACAAAATATAGCTCTGTGTGTGTGATGGGACTAACACACTTCAAGTCCTATAGGTGCTTCTGGGAACAAAATAAAGCTCTGTGTGTGTGATGGGACTAACACACTTCAAGTCCTATAGGTGCTTCTGGGAACAAAATATAGCTCTGTGTGTGTGATGGGACTAACACACTTCAAGTCCTATAGGTGCTTCTGGGAACAAAATATAGCTCTGTGTGTGTGATGGGACTAACACACTTCAAGTCCTATGGTGCTTCTGGGAACAAAAATATAGCTCTGTGTGTGTGATGGGACTAACACACTTCAAGTCCTATAGGTGCTTCTTCTGGGAAGAAAATAAAGGTCTGTGTGTGATGGGACTAACACACTTCAAGTCCTATAGGTGCTTCTGGGAACAAAATATAGCTCTGTGTGTGTGATGGGACTAACACACTTCAAGTCCTATAGGTGCTTCTGGGAAAAAAATATAGCTCTGTGTGTGTGATGGGACTAACACACTTCAAGTCCTATAGGTGCTTCTGGGAACAAAATATAGCTCTGTGTGTGTGATGGGACTAACACACTTCAAGTCCTATAGGTGCTTCTGGGAACAAAAATATAGCTCTGTGTGTGTGATGGGACTAACACACTTCAAGTCCTATAGGTGCTTCTGGGAACAAAATATAGCTCTGTGTGTGTGATGGGACTAACACACTTCAAGTCCTATAGGTGCTTCTGGGAAGAAATATATAGCTCTGTGTGTGTGATGGGACTAACACACTTCAAGTCCTATAGGTGCTTCTGGGAACACAAAATAGGAGCTCTGCCTGCCTGCCACTAACACACTACAAGTCCTATAGGTGCTTCTGGGAACAAAATATAGGAGCTCTGCCTGCCTGCCACGAACACACTACAAGTCCTATAGGTGCTTCTGGGAACAAAATATAGGAGCTCTGCCTGCCTGCCACGAACACACTACAAGTCCTATAGGTGCTTCTGGTAAAAAAATATAGGAGCTCTGCCTGCCTGCCACGAACACACTACAAGTCCTATAGGTGCTTCTGGTAACAAAATATAGGAGCTCTGCCTGCCTGCCACGAACACACTACAAGTCCTATAGGTGCTTCTGGTAACAAAATATAGGAGCTCTGCCTGCCTGCCACGAACACACTACAAGCCCCTCTTTCTCAATCAATCTTTGTAACTGAATCTATCTAACTCAATCTCTGTAAGTGACACAGAACGATCCTGCTCAATCTGCGCCGGAACAGCATGTGACCGGCGCAGACGGCGTGGCGGCCTTTTATAGGGGGGGGCGTGTACTACAGCCCCTGAGCTGTAATTGGCTACAGGCGTCCTGCCTGTAGCCAATTATGGCTCTTCGAGTTTCCGGGGCTGTGATTGGCCAAGCATGCGGGGTCACAGTGCATGCTTGGCCAATCATCAGCCAGCAATGCACTGCGTCGGCCGCGCCGGCCGCAATGCATTGCGGGGCCGCTCGCATCACACGAACGTGATGCGAGCGGCCAAAATAGTTCTGGGCTCGCCGAGCGAGCGAACGCCCGGTGCTCGATGCGAACGTGGGTTCGCATCGAGCACCGGGCCCATCCCTAGTCATTATCACTAGTGTCTATAGAAACCACTAGTTATAATCATAAGAGTATCTGGCAGGCTGGTTGTTCCCAATTTGATCGATCAACTTGGTACATTCAGCCTGCTTTTTTATTTATACTTTTTTTATTTAACTAGTAGGTTGCATGAAAAAAAAAAAGAAATGATCCAATTCTCCCATCTACACATTATAGGTGGATGGGGGAATCCTTGCAGTGTGGACCAGTGGTGGAACTAACAGGGTTGCTGTCCTGTCCCGGCTATTCACAGCGCTGGTCTCTGTCTTCATGGCAGCGGCGGCACATTGGAACCCAGTGCTGGTTACTTTATGGGGCTGATGTACAGGAGAGCCAGCACAATTTGTTGTTAGAGATGGGCAGGGCATGTTCAAAATCCCACATGCCGAGCCCGCCAGGAAGCCCACACAGCACAGCGCTAATCACAGGCAGTGAGACATTTCCCAGTCCGCAGCTGCACAGATCAGGAATGTCTCACTGCCTGTGATTAGCCGTGTGCAGTGTCGGCTTCCTGGCAGGATCGGGTATGTGGGATTTCAAACACACCCGAGCCCATCTCTAATGGTTGTAGACTAGACAGTTGACCTCCCCTGCAGGTTGCTTAGCAGCAGTGCAGCCTTCTCTGACAAGCTGATCGTGATGCAATCCAGGTGATGCTCCTAGTCAAATCCTAGTGTTAAATATCATAGCGATTTTATTGATCAAAGCCCACACCTTACAGGCAAAGAGCCCACATGGCTGCTGAACATACGGTGGATGTGGTTGTACTCTTGATGCTAATAAATACTGTGTTTATTAGATCTGACTGGGAGCATCACCTGGATCACATCCCGACACTGCTAACTGTGGTCCTTTGCTAATAAAATAATATATATATATAATAAAAATTTAAAAAATGTAACTTATGACACATTGGTGTGTAAATTAAAAACTCTCTATTAAAAACTCTGTATGTACTTTGTATTCTTTCATCGGACTCTGCTATCTTCCCTCCCAAACCCCAAAGGGAAAGCGAAGCCAAGTCAATTATTAATGATCAAAGTGAATTCTGATCATGTGGTCAACATAACAGTCCGAAGATAGCAGTGTTTCCTTTGTTTACTACTGTAATTGTCATATACAATTTTAGCTTTAAAAATTACATGACAATAATAATAAAAAAAATATGAAAATAATGCAATTTTTAACATTTTCTTCCATATGTCTTCCTGTAATTAATACACCTAAGTAAGGTATTTTTAAAAAAACAATATACCAAATACAAGCATTATATGTCTTTAAAGCCCAATTTAACTCTGAAAAAACAGCTTAATTTACGTTGTCAAGCAGCCCATTACAATTGTAAAAATTTGTTCCCGCCATCATGCGGTAAAGAGGAATTGTTGAGGACTTCTGTCGGGACTTCCAGGATCCCTGCCAGTTTTTCTGATGGTGGTCACAGAATCAGTGCCAGTAATTCCAATTGCACCGGCAGAACCTCTGTTAGTACTTCCAATAGTGCTCACAGAATCCTAGCAGCTGCTTCCTAAGGTAATTGCAGAATCTCCACCATTATGTCCAGTGGTGCTCACAGAATCCCCACCTGTACTTCCAATGGTGCTCACAGAATCTCTGTCAGTACTTCTAATGGTGCTCACAGAATCCATGCCAGTTCTTCCAATGGCATTTGCAAAATCTCCATCAGTACTTCCAATATTGCTCAAAGAATATCCACCAGTACTTCCAATGTTGCTCACAGAATCTCCACCAGTACTTCCAATGGTGCTTGCAGATTCTCCATCAGTACTTCTAATATTGCTCACAGAATCTCCACCAGTACTTCCAATATTGCTCAAAGAATCTCCACCAGTACTTCTAATGGTGCTCACAGAATCTCCACCAGTACTTCCAATGGTGCTTGCAGATTCTCCATCAGTACTTCTAATATTGCTCACAGAATCTCCACCAGTACTTCCAATATTGCTCAAAGAATCTCCACCAGTACTTCTAATGGTGCTCACAGAATCTCCACCAGTACTTCCAATATTGCTCAAAGAATCTCCACCAGTACTTCTAATGGTGCTCACAGAATCTCCACCAGTACTTCCAATATTGCTCAAAGAATCTCCACCAGTACTTCTAATGGTGCTCACAGAATCTCCACCAGTACTTCCAATGGTGCTTGCAGATTCTCCATCAGTACTTCTAATATTGCTCACAGAATCTCAACCAGTACTTCCAATGTTGCTCACAGAATCTCCACCAGTACTTCCAATGGTGCTTGCAGATTCTCAATCAGTACTTCTAATATTGCTCACAGAATCTCCACCAGTACTTCCAATATTGCTCAAAGAATCTCCACCAGTACTTCTAATGGTGCTCACAGAATCTCTGCAAGTACTTCCAATGATGCTCACAGAATCTCTGCCAGTACTTGCAGTATCTCCGCCAATACTTCCAATATTTCTCATAGAATCTCCACCAGTACTTGCAATGGTGCTCACAGAATCTCTACCAGTACTTCCAATGGTGCTCACAGAATCCTGAGACTTCCAGAGCTTCCGAAAACGATGCTGGGAGTGTCCTCTGACCCAAAAGAGTATTTTAGCATAGGCCCTGAAACTGATTGCCTGTTTTGTTGCTGATCCAGAATGACCGTCCTGCCCATGACCTCCATTTGAACCTGACCTCTCTTCTGCTGTCTTGCCTGTTGCCACCCCCGATTGTCCTGACCTCTCCTCTGCTTCCTTGCCGGTCGCCTGCCTCTGCCTAGGCAGATGTCCATGTCATTGCCTCCTTCTCCCCGCTCCCTTCTTGGTGGGGTGATTCTGAAGACTGTGACCTGGTACCAGGGGCGTTGCTAGGTCTACAAAAGATCTGGGGCTAGAGCCCATAGCAGCGTAGTAAAGAAAGTCATATGCTTGGGCGGGCATACACATGTATATACAGTAATATACGTGTCTGTGTATATATCCCCAGAGAGCCCCCCACTTAGATCAGGGTCCCCAGAGAGCCTCCCATTTACATCAGGGTCCCCAGAGAGCCCCCATCTACATCAGGGTCCCCAGAGAGCCCCCCTTACATTAGGATCCCCAGAGAGCCCCACTTAAATCAGGGTCCCGAGAGAGCCCCCACTTACATCAGGGTCCCCAGAGAGGACCCCCTTACATTAGGGTTCCCAGAGAGCCTCCCCCTTAACATCAGGGTCCCCCAGAGAGCCCCCCACTTACATCAGGGGTCCCCAGAGAACCTCCCCTTCCCTTGGGGACCCCTGCAGAGACTTTGGGCTATGGGCCCCAGATTCGGGGCTATAGCCCCAAAAGCCACCCCCTAGCAACGCCACTGCCTGGTACCAACATGCAGCAAAACCCATCAGCACCATCGGGAACTCTAGTAGATACCAGCTGGTGTTGTCATAACACTTCTACTCAGCAGGGGGCATGCACTGTCCTGAGTGGAGACTCTAGCCCTAATGTATTGGGGGGCCATGTCAGACTGCAGCAGAGCTTTAAAAAATGAATTGGAAATGATTTAGGTAAATTTGGTTAGTTAAATTTGGTTTGGACCTCTATACATCAATGCAATGACCTCATGGAATGGTTAATTCAAGTTATTATATGAAAACAAAACCTATCTAGCTTGTAAAGCAAACTTTTAGATACAAACTTTGTGGGGCCTCGTCTTCCAGAATACTAACTTGTTTATCAGGCTCTCGATTCAATAAAGCCGTACTGCATAATCTTAATTTTCCATGCAAATTGTCGACGGGGGCAAGTTGTCCACGTTACACGCTGGAAGAGACAACGGCATCTCTTCCAGCCTTCACTTCAGATCCCGAAAAAATTTGCATAAAATTTAGACAAATTGGTTCATTTCATTATGAAAGTGTCCAGCTGAGGACAGTTAACCCCTTGATCGCCCCCTAGTGTTAGCTCCGTCCCTGCCAGTGTCATTTATACATTGATCAGTGCATTATTTTAGCACTGATCAATGTAATAATGTCACTGGTCCCCAAAAAGTGTCACTTAGGGTCAGATTTGTCTGCTGCAATGTCGCCGTCCCGCTAAAAATCGCAGATCGCCCCATTACCAGTAAAAACATAAAAAAAAATAAAAGTCCATAAATCTTTCCCATAGTTAGTGGATGCGATAAATTTAGCGAAAACCAATCAATATACACTTAGGCCCCTTTCACACCGGGGCGTTTTTCATGCGGTACAGCGCTAAAAATAGCGCCTGTTCACCGCATGAAAAAATCCGGCCCCTTTAACTCCAGTGTGAAAGCCGGCGGGCTTTCACACTGGAGCGGTGCGCTAGCAGGATGACAAAAAAAGTCCTGCTAGCAGCATCTTTGGAGCGGTATAGGAGCGGTGTGTTCACCGCTCCTATACCGCTCCTTCCCATTGATTAAAATGGGACACCGTGGTGAAACCGCGGCAATACCGCCGCAAAGCGCCGCTACGGTTTTACCCCCCGCGAGCGGCCGAAAACCGCGGTTAAAACGACGGTAAAGCAGCGCTAAATATAGCGCTGCTTTACCGTCACCGCGGCTCCCCGCCCCAGTGTGAAAGGGGCCTTATTGGGATTTGTTTTTACCAAAAATATGTCGAAAAATATAAATTGACCTAAACTGATGAATACATTAGTTTTTATATATATATATATATTTATTTATTTTTTGGATATGTATTATAGCAAAAAGGAAAAAATATTGTTTTTTTTTCCAAAATTGTCGATCTTTTTTTGTTTATAGCGCAAAAAATAAAAAACGCAGAGGTGATCAAATACCACCAAAAGAAAACTCTATTTGTGGGGAAAAAAGGGACGTCAATTTTATTTGGGTGCAACGTTGCACGACCGCGCAATTGTCAGTTAAAGCGATGCAGTGCCGAATCGCAAAAAGTGCTCTGGTAAGGAAGGGGGTAAAATCCTCCGGGGCTGAAGTGGTTAATAGACATCTGTGTGGCTTCATACACCGATGTCTATTGAAGTCGCACCTGAAATCGGCAAAAGTAGTGCGGGAACTACTCCTGCCAACCGGTGCGGCGATGCAAAATCTGTATTGCATCGATTGGAACAGTACCATTGCCTCCAATCAGGGGCGGACTGACAACTCATGGGGCCCCCGGGCAATAGGAGATTATGGGGCCCCCAGGCAATCAGAGATTATGGGGTCACACGGTATACACAAACACACACACAGTATACAATCACACAGTAGACACAGACATGTTTCTATTGGCTGAGAAGGTACTGGAGAGGTGGGGCAGCTATAATCTCTGGATTTTTAGACCAAAAGGATGTCGGTAAGGGACATTTCAGAGACAGATTGAAAAAAATAAAAACACAGATTTTTACATTCTATCCCTGGTTTTACTGAGGCTGGAAACCCTGATGGGGCCCCCTAGTGGCCCGGGGCCCTCGGACAGTGCCCGAGTGGCCAAATGGTCAGTCCGCCCCTGCCTCCAATAGGCTGCGACTTGCCATGCGATTTTTGATCTCTCAAATCGCATGACAAATCGCTCAAATGTGAACCTGGGCTTAGACAGATTTGTGAACAATATTTGAGAGAAAAAGGGCCTTTTGTGTACATAGAAAAAAGCCTTCGATCTTCGCGTTCAGCTCACGATAAATAGGGGCAAACACGAAAGTGTTGCGTTTTATAATTTTGCTCAGTGTAGTAGATCAGAAAGAGAAAAATCAGGAAAATCATGATGTGCATCCAATGATGGATGATGTGAGGGGTCCTCCAGGCTGGGGTGGGGGGGTCTGCAGCAGGGCACGCACGGAGCACATTCACACATTCACAGACTGTTGTTGGAAGGGGGGGTTTGCATTGAGGAGATCTGGTGAATGATTGGGGATTCCACGCTCAGAGAGTGGATACAACGCCTGGGAATGTTTTCACAGGTCTGCGTGTCTCCTGCCCTCTTCCATAAACTCAGCTACTTCACGTGTCTCCTCCTATGAATGCATTGAGTACACAGAGGCAGCTCTCATGAATGAAGACTGATGTCAGCACATTGTGAATGGAGCACACAGCGCAGCTGACCCCGTGCACTCGCTCTCTCTGCTCAGGATAAAAGTCACTGGGGAACCAGGCGGCCCACTTCCTTCAGCTGCTCCGCCGCCTATTCCACTTCCACTGAATGCATCCGTTCATGAGATACGAGACGCATCAACGGAGGTGGGGGGAGGGGACAAAAGATATAAATGATACCCCATTTCCCCCCCTATATTATGGAAAGTAACATCATTTCAATCACTAAATAATATCCTTATTCCTCAAAAATAATCCAAACACATCCACTACTTAAAGTGATTGTAAAGGATCGTTTTTTATTTTTTTTAAATAACAAACATATCATACTTAAATATATATTTTTTTTCAAAATTGACGGTCTTTTTTGTTTATAGCGCAAAAAATAAAAAATAAAAAATGCAGAGGTAATCAAATACCTAGTAAAACATTTTTCTAAACATAAATACAAATATTGCATAGTTTGTAGACACTATAACTTTTGCACAAACCAATCAATATACGCTTATTAAAATAAAAAATTAATAACGCAGAGGTGTTGATCACCTCTGCGTTTTTTATTTTTTATTTTTTGCGCTATAAACAAAAAAGACCGTCAATTTTGAAAAAAAAATATATATTTTTTTTTTACTTTCTGCTGTAAAACATATCCAATAAAAAATTTAAAAAAATTAGGTTAATTTATATTTTTCTACATATTTAGAAAAAAACACAATATTTTTTCATTTCTGCTATGAAACATATCCAATAAAAAAATGTAAAAAAAATCTAATTTCGTCATCAATTAAGGCCAATATGTATTCTGCTACATATTTTTGGTAAAAAAAAAAAAATTCCTAATAAGCGTATATTGATTGGTCTACAAACTATGAAATATTTTTATTTATGTTTAAAAAATGTTTTACTAGGTATTTGATTACCTCTGCGTTTTTTATTTTTTGCGCCATAAACAAAAAAAAAGACCGTCAATTAAAAAAAAAAAAAAAACATCTAGTAAAACATTTTGTAAACATAATAAAAATATTGTTTCTAGACGTTATAACTTTTGCACAGACCAATCAATATACGCTTATTAGGATTTTTTTTTTACCAAAAATATGTAGCAGAATACATATTGGCCTTAATTGATGAAGAAATTATATTGTTTTACATTTTTTATTGGGTATGTTTCATAGCAGAAAGTAAAAAATATTGTGTTTTTTTTTTCAAAATATGTATAAAAATATAAATTAACCTAATTTCCCTTAATTGATGAAGAAATTAGATTTTTTACATTTTTTTTTATTGGATATGTTTTACAGCAGAAAGTAAAAAATATATATATATATATTTTTTCAAAATTGACGGTCTTTTTTGTTTATAGCACAAAAAATAAAAAATAAAAAACGCAGAGGTGATCAAATACCTAGTAAAACATTTTGTAAACATAATAAAAATATTGCATAGTTTGTAGACGTTATAACTTTTGCACAGACCAATAAATACACGATTATTGGGTTTTGTTTTACCAAACATATGTAGCAGAATACATACTGGCCTTAATTGATGAAGAAATTCGATTTTTTACATTTTTTTATTGGATATGTTTTACAGCAGAAAGTAAAAAAATATATATATATTTTTTTTCAAAATTGACAGTCTTTTTTGTTTATGGCGCAAAAAATAAAAAATAAAAAACGCAGAGGTGATCAAATACCTAGTAAAACATTTTGTAAACATAATTAAAATATTGCAGTAAAAAATATTGTGTTTTTTTCAAAATATGTAGAAAAATATAAATTGACCTAAACTGATGAATAATATAGTTAATATATATATATATATATATATATATATATATATATATATATATATAATTTTTTTTTTGGATATGTATTATAGCAAAATGGAAAAAATATTGTTTTTTTTGTTTTTTTTCAAAATTGTCGCTCTTTTTTTGTTTATAGCGAAAAAATAAACCCTGCAGAGGTGATCAAATATCACCAAAAAGAAAGCTCTATTTGTGGGGAAAAAAGGACGTCAATTTTATTTGAGTACAGTGTCGCACGACCGCGCAATTATCAGTGCCGCAGTGTCAGTAACGTAGTGCCGTGTTGCAAAAAAATGGCCTGATCATTACTATCACTAGGGGGCTAGGGGTGTCTGTGTGGGGGGAAGCAGCCCTTCGCAAAAAAATCATTGCCCGCATTGCTTTTACAAAACAGCTGATCGTCTGCTGAAAAAAAATGCACCTAATTTTACCACAAAAAAAGTGGGAAAACTTATTGACTCGAGTATAAGCCTAGGGTGAGAAATGCACAGCTACTGTAAGTGGAAAAGATGGTCAACAATACCCATTTGCAGCCTCACTGTGCCCATTTGCAGCCATAGGTCCCCCGAACTTCAAACTCGGTAGTTAAGGGTTCCTAGATGCCCCCTAGCTGCAACCAAAATGTGGGGTTTCTGGACCTAAAGGGTCCCAAAATGACATTGCTGCAGATGGACACAGTTGACCGACTTTGGGGCCCCGTATTTCGGGGCCACTTGATGCTAGGAACCCCAAACAATTGCGCAGCCATGCGACATTGTACCCAAACAAAAATGGCCTCAACGATGCTCCCGTTTCTCTGCCCTTGTCCATGATGGGCTTATCGTATATACTCGAGTGTAAGCCGACCCGAATATAAGCCGAGGCACCAAATTTTACCACAAAAAAATGGGAAAACGTATTGACTCGAGTATAAGCCTAGGGTGAGAAATGCGCAGCTACAGTAAGTGGAAAAGAGGGTCAACAATGCCCATTTGCAGCCTCACTGTGCCCATTTGCAGCCATAGGTCCCCCGAACTTCAAACTCGGTAGTTAAGGGTTCCTAGATGCCCCCTAACTGCAGCCAAAATTTGGGGTTTCTGGACCTAAAGGGTCCTGAAATGAAATTGCTGCAGATGGACACAGTTTTTCGGGGCCACTTGGTGCTAGGAACCACAAATTTGGTGTGCAAACCCAGTGGAACTAGCACTACAACATATCCAAAGATGGGGTTCAACTGGCCCAGAGATACGGGGCCCCAAAGTCGGTTCGGAAAATGTCAAGCACTTTTCTGCAGCAGAGAATGCCATTTTCCGAACCGACTTTGGGGCCGCGTATCTCTGGGCCACTTGATGCTAGGAACCCCAGCTTGGATATGTTATAGTACTCGTTCCACTGGGCTTGCACACCACATTTGGGGTTCCTAGCACCAAGTGGCCCCGAGATTCTGCAGCAGAAAAATGCTTGACTCGAGTATAAGCCGAGGGGGGCATTTTCAGCACGCAAAAAATGTGCTGGAGAAACTCGGCTTATACTCGAGTATATACGGTATTTCTTTTCCCGACCGCCTACTGTAGATATACGTCTACAGAATGGCACGGCTAGGCAAAAGGACGTGTATATACGTCCCCTTTAATTGCCTAGCCGCGGGGTCGCGTGCGGAATCAGTGCTATCCCCCTAGTGGTTAACTCTTTCACTGCCAGTGTCATTTATACAGGAACCAATGTATTTAAATAGCATTGATTGCTGTATAAATGACAATGGTCCCAAAAATGTGTCAAAAATGTCCGATGTGTCCGCCATAATGTCGCGGTCACAATAAAAATCGCTGATCGCCGCCATTACTAGTAAAAAAATAAATATTAATAAAAATGCTATAAAACTATCCCCTATTTTGTAAACGCTATAACTTTTGCGCAAACAAATCAATAATCGCTAATTGCGATTTTTTTTACCAAAAATATGTACAGGGGGTCCCCGAGTTACGAACTCTTTAGGGACTGCCCGCCTGTACGGAAGTCGGAAATGTTTGTAAGTTGGCGGCGTATGCGCAGACCGACAAATACGGAGATTTCTGGAGATTTCCGATGTTCCGTCTAATGCCGTTCTGCGCATGCGCGGCAAATTACGGACATTTCCGGCATTTTCCGAGGCTCTGTATGGCCACGCATGTGCAGAGCGGCCGGAACACGGCGAAAAACAACGAAAAATGGCGGAGGGTCCCCGCAGCGCCCCGTTCGTAAGTAGGGGTTGTTCGTAGGTCGGGCATTCGTAAGTCGGGGACCCCCTGTAGAAGAATACGTATCGGCCTAAACTGAGGAAAAAAAAATTTTTTTATATATTTTTTGGGGATATTTATTATAGCAAAAAGTAAAAAATATTGCATTTTTTTTAAAACTGTCGCTCTATTTTTGTTTACTGCGCAAAAAAATAAAAACCACAGAGGTGATCAAATACCACCAAAAGAAAGCTCTATTTGTGGGAAAAAAAGGACGCCAATTTTGTTTGGGAGCCACGTCGCACGACCGCGCAATTGTCAGTTAAAGCGACGCAGTGCCGAATCGCAAAAAGGGGCCTGGTCCTTTGGCTGCAAATTGGTCCGGGGCTGAAGTGGTTAAAACAGCTGATCTGCTGAAAAAAAAAGGTACCAAGACCAAAGTTGCAGCTCCAGCCCTGGTCTTGTAATACCCACTTGCTGATGTTTTTTTTTTTATGTACGTTGGTCAGCAAGTGGTTAATATTTTTGGTGGGGCACCAAAAAAAAATAAAAAAAAATTTAAATCGGTTATCTGTAAAAACTAATTTTGGATTGGAAGGAAAATTATTCGTCGGTGACTAATTTGAAATCTGGGGACAGAAGTAGCACATTGAGAACTTCTAATGCAGTTAACAATGAGTATTCTAACAATTTCTAAGTGCACAATGTGAACCCAATTTGACAGAATACAAATATGTGACGTTGCAGAGAAGCACATCTGTAAGCGACAATGCGGGCCTACTCCCAGCTGGACACTTTCATAATGAAATGAACCAATTTGTCTAAATTTTATGCAGATTTTTTCGGGATCTGAAGTGAAGGCTGGAAGAGATGCCGTTGTCTCTTTCCAGCGTGTAACGTGGACAACTTGCCCCCGTCGACAATTTGCATGGAAAATTAAGATTATGCAGGACGGCTTTATTGAATCGAGAGCCTGATAAACAAGTTAGTATTCTGGAAGACGAGGCCCACAAAGTTTGTATCCAAAAGTTTGCTTTACAACAGAGGCGTTGCTAGGGGGGTGCGGGGGGTGCGGTCCGCACCCGGGTGACACCCGCTAGAGGGGTGACACCCTCCCTGGTTTTTTTTTTTTTTTTTTTTTGATTTTTTTTTTTTTGTGCTTTTTTTTTTTTTTTTTTTTGTGCTTTTTTTTTTTTTTTAGCTGCCGTTTTTTTTTTTGGATTTATTTATTTATTTTTTAAGTGCAGTGTGCCCCCCTTCACTTCACCCCCGCAGCCCGCTGGCCCTGGGCTGAAACAACATTAGCAGCAGCGAGCAGCGCCTGGTGGTCTGGTGTCCTCCTTCCAGCCAGCCTCAGCCGGCCCTGTCACATCGTCATCTCAGTGTGGAGTGTGGAGTGCAGACACAGGCTGATGACGTGACGTCACAACACTGTGTCTCTGCTCCGCCCGGGCGGCACGGCAGCTGGAAGTTAAGCTGCCCTCCTGAGCCTCCTCTCCAGACGCCCGGCGCCCTTATTGTAATCAGGTAGGGGGGGGGGGGGCGGGGGATCCAAGCCAGCCCAGCCAGGTTGCTGAGACAGGCAGCTGAGTTGTGTGTGGTGGGGGGGCCGCCGGCGGGGGGGGGGGGGGTCGCCATGGTACCCACTACCCACACAGACACGCCACCAAAGAGCTGGTGGGAGGAGGAGGGAGGACTCTCAGTGTCTGGCGCCGCCACCCTGGCTGACCTTTTAATTTTATGGCTATGCAAGTATGATGGGGGGGGCGGGGGGGGTGCAAGGTGATCTGCTACAGCTATGAATATTTATGGTGGATAATAATGGATATATATGGATTATGGCTATGCAAGTATGATAGGGGGGGGGGGGCGGCGGGGGTGCAAGGTGATCTGCTACAGCTATGAATAATATTTTATGGTGAATAATAATGTGTATATATATGGATTATGGCTATGCAAGTATGATAGGGGGGGGGGGGGGGCGGCGGGGGGTGCAAGGTGATCTGCTACAGCAATGAATAATATTTTATGGTGAATAATAATGTGTATATATATGGATTATGGCTATGCAAGTATGAGGGGGGGGGGGGGGGGGGGGGGGGTGCAAGGTGATCTGCTACAGCTATGAATAATATTTTATGGTGGAAAATAGGGGGAAATATTTTAGGGGGAAAAAAATTATTGGGGGGGGGGGTGACACCATGTTATACCGCACCAGGTGACACCAACCCTAGTGACGCCACTGCTTTACAAGCTAGATTAGTTTTGTGTTCATATAATAACTTGAATTAACCATTCCATGAGGTCATTGATGTATAGAGGTCCAAACCAAATTTAACTAACCAAATTTACCTAAATCATTTCCAATTCATTTTTTAAAGCTCTGCTGCAGTCTGACATGCCCCCCCCCCCATACATTAGGGCTAGAGTCTCCACTCAGGACAGTGCATGCCCCCTGCTGAGTAGAAGTGTTATGACAACACCAGCTGGTATCTACCAGAGTTCCTGATGGTGCTGCTGGGTTTTGCTGCATGTTGGTACCAGGCAGTGGCGTTGCTAGGGGGTGGATTTTGGGGCTATAGCCCCGAATCTGGGGCCCATAGCCCGAGTCTCTACAGGGGTCCCCAAGGGAAGGGGAGGTTCTCTGGGGATGCTGATGTAAGTGGGGGGCTCTCTGGGGACCCTGATTTAAGGGGGAGGCTCTCTGGGGACCCTAATGTAAGGGGGTCTCTCTGGGGACCCTAATGTAAGTGGGGGGCTCTCTGGGGACCCTAATGTAAGGGGGGCTCTCTGGGGACCCTGATGTAAGTGGGAGGCTCTCTGGGGACCCTGATGTAAGGGGGGCTCTCTGGGGACCCTGATGTAAGTGGGGCTCTCTAGGGATCCTAATGTAAGGGGGGGCTCTCTGGGGACCCTGATGTAGATGGGGGCTCTCTGGGGACCCTGATGTAAGTGGGAGGCTCTCTGGGGACCCTGATGTAAGTGGGGGGCTCTCTGGGGATATATACACAGACACGTATATTACTGTATATACATGTGTATGCCCGCCCAAGCATATGACTTTCTTTACTACGCTGCTATGGGCTCTAGCCCCAGATCTTTTGTAGACCTAGCAACGCCCCTGGTAACAGGTCACAGTCTTCAGAATCACCCCACCAAGAAGGGAGCAGGGAGAAGGAGGCAATGACATGGACATCTGCCTAGGCAGAGGCAGGCGACCGGCAAGGAAGCAGACGAGAGGTCAGGACAATCCGGGGTGGCAACAGGCAAGACAGCAGAAGAGAGGTCAGGTTCAAATGGAGGTCATGGGCAGGACGGTCATTCTGGATCAGCAACAAAACAGGCAATCAGTTTCAGGGCCTATGCTAAAATACTCTTTTGGGTCAGAGGACACTCCCAGCATCATTTTCGGAAGCTCTGGAAGTCTTGGGATTCTGTGAGCACCATTGGAAGTACTGGTAGAGATTCTGTGAGCACCATTGCAAGTACTGGTGGAGATTCTATGAGAAATATTGGAAGTACTGGTGGAGATACTGCAAGTACTGGCAGAGATTCGGTGAGCATCATTGGAAGTACTGGCAGAGATTCTGTGAGCACCATTAGAAGTACTGGTGGAGATTCTTTGAGCAATATTGGAAGTACTGGCGGAGATTCTGTGAGCAATATTAGAAGTACTGATGGACAATCTGCAAGCACCATTGGAAGTACTGGTGGAGATTCTGTGAGCAACATTGGAAGTACTGGTGGAGATTCTTTGAGCAATATTGGAAGTACTGATGGAGATTTTGCAAGTGCCATTGGAAGAACTGGCATGGATTCTGTGAGCACCATTAGAAGTACTGACAGAGATTCTGTGAGCACCAATGGAAGTACTGGTGGAGATTCTGTGAGCACCATTGGAAGTACAGGTGGGGATTCTGTGAGCACCACTGGACATAATGGCGGAGATTCTGCAATTACCTTAGGAAGCAGCTGCTAGGATTCTGTGAGCACCATTGGAAGTACTAACAGAGGTTCTGCCGGTGCCATTGGAATTACTGGCACTGATTCTGTGACCACCATCAGAAAAACTGGCAGGGATCCTGGAAGTCCCGACAGAAGTCCTAGTGGACTTAGTTGTACTACAACAAATGGTCTTTGGCTTTGACGCACAGGGTGCGTGTCAGACTATATCAAATTGCATGTAAAAAAAATTCAACGATTCCTCTTTACCGCATGATGGCGGGAACAAATTTTTACAATTGTAATGGGCTGCTTGACAACGTAAATTAATGGTAATATTCTGCTAACTCACCATTTTAATGCACACTGAAGCTGTTTTTTCAGAGTTAAATTGGGCTTTAAAAACATATAATGCTTGTATTTGGTATATTGTTTTTTTTTAAAATACCTTACTCAGGTGTATTAATTACAGGAAGACATATGGAAGAAAATGTTAAAAATTGCATTATTTTCATATTTTTATTATTATTGTCATGTAATTTTTAAAGCTAAAATTGTATATGACAATTACAGTAGTAAACAAAGGAAACACTGCTATCTTCGGACTGTTATGTTGACCACATGATCAGAATTCACTCCGATCATTAATAATTGACTTGGCTCCGCTTTCCCTTTGGGGTTTGGGAGGGAAGATAGCAGAGTCCAATGAAAGAATACAAAGTACATACAGAGTTTTTAATACAGAGTTTTTAATTTACACACCAATGTGTCGTAAGTTAAATTCCTGATCTGCGACGCTGCGGACTGGGAAATGTCTCACTGCTTGTGCTTAGCACCGTGCAGTGTGGGCTTCCTGGCGGGATCGGGCATGTGGGATTTTGAACATGCCCAGCCCATCTCTAACAACAAATTGTGCTGCCTCTCCTGTACATCAGCCCCATAAAGTAACCAGCACTGGGTTCCAATGTGCCGCCGCTGCCACGAAGACAGAGACCCGCACTGTGAATATCCGGGACAGGACAGCAACCCTGGTAGTTACACCACTGGTCCACCCTGGGAGGATTCCCCCATCCACCTATAATGTGTAGATGGGAGAATTGGATCATTTCTTTATTTTTTTCCATGCAACCTACTAGTTAAATAAAAAAAGTGATCAATGTATGGGCTCTTTAAGTTCTATGACCAGCCATAGGCAGTTTAAATCTCAGCTGTTTCAGCAGGAACTGGCTGAGATTTGAACCATTAATGAGCAGGCTGAATGTACCAAGTTGATCGATCAAATTGGGAACAACCAGCCTGCCAGATATGATTATAACTAGTGGTTGCTATAGACACTAGTGATAATGACTGTTTGTTGGGAGAATATAATTGCTGGGCAGGAAGGATATTCCCCTGTCACCACTGTCTGTGTTGATAGGGGAATCATGCAAGTTTCTTTCCTGCAATCTGTGGATGCAGGAAAGAAATTTGCACCGTCTATTACCTGCCTAACTGAAAGTGAAAGTAAATTGTGAAGGTCTTGAAAGAACAGGAGAGGGGGAGGGACAGATGGGGGAGAGAAGGAATGGAGATAATGCAGTTCAGTGATTACAGTGACTGCAGTGCACACACTTACCCACAGGTCCAGGCTAGAAGCTCAGGCATCATTGACACAGCCAGGAATGCTGCTGATTTTCATATTTCCCGCCCACACATCCCCTCTCTTTAGATACAGCTGCACGCCGAGGATAGTGTGGGCGGGACTGGAAGACTCAGGAGGAACAGGGGCGGGGGGAGGAGGAGGAGCTGTATTCATCTCTGCTCTAACGTACATGAGGAGAGTGAGTTTCAGCTCAGCTTGCAGTCACCACTCTTGGAATTTACAGGCTGGTTCTCCTGTCCTAAGGATGGGAGAAATCAGTCTGTTTTTTAAGTAACAGAGTCCTGCTGGAGTCCTTCCTGCAACTCGCTCATCTCCCTGCCAATGAGGATGCAGGGGAAGGAGCAGATCGGGCGGCCGTGGTTGTGTGATCGCTCGCGTTATGCAGTGTCAGCGAGCAGAGGGAGGGGGGAGGAATCACCTGCAGGAGCTGACTGGAGATACTCTCCCTCTCAATAGAGACTGTGTTACTCCAGCGGCGGCCTGAGTAAGATGTGGCGCATCCGCTACGAATGCAAACAAAAAGACATTGCATATACGCCATTGCATATACTACCCTATAGCCTGTCTATATACTACCCTAGCCTGTCCATATACTACCCTAGACTGTCCATATATTACCCTAGCATGCTCATTTACTACCCTAGCCTGTCTATATACTAACCTAGCCTGTCTATATACTACCCTAGCCTGCCTCTATACTACCCTAGCCTGTCTATATACTACCCTAGCATGCCCATTTTCTACCCTAGCCTGTCCATATACTACCCTAGCCTGTCCATATACTACCCTAGCCTGTCTATATACTACCCTAGCCTGCCCCTATACTACCCTAGCCTGTCTATATACTACCCTAGCCTGTCTATATACTACCCTAGCATGCCCATTTTCTACCCTAGCCTGTCCATATACTACCCTAGCATGCCTATTTAATACCCTAGCCTGTCTATATACTAACCTAGCCTGTCTATATACTACCCTAGCCTGCCCCTATACTACCCTAGCCTGTCTATATACTACCCTAGCATGCCCATTTTCTACCCTAGCCTGTCCATATACTACCCTAGCATGCCTATTTACTACCCTAGCCTGTCCATATACTACCCTAGCCTGTCTATATACTACCCTAGCCTGCACCTATACTACCCTAGCCTGTCTATATACTAATCTAGCCTGTCCATATACTACCCAACCAGCCCTGATGCTGCCCTAGCCCACCCCTTGGAATTGAACATAATGGTATGTCATATCATTTTTCATATAGACAAGGTGCTGTTGCATGTAAATCTGACTTCCTGATACATTTTATTTTAGTTTTAATTATCATTGGTGGGCGTGTTTTTTTTTTTTGGGGGGGGGGGGGGTAAGGGGTTGGGCAGCAACTATTCAGTGGGTTCCTTGCTTTAATCTGCCACATGATCAGACAATGCCCAAATGACGTGATATCTAGATATGTGTAATTTGTTTCGGTCTGAATACAAATCCAGACAAATTTTGGGTTTATTCGGATGTATTTGTTTAATTTTTCGTTTTGTATATTCGTTTTCTAACAAATTCCAAATTTTCGGAACGCTTTGAATTCTGTGTGAAGAATAGCTGGTTGTTGAGGAGCGGGCTGCCCCTTAAAGGAATTGTCAAAAACTCTTGCTGTGACTTTACTCACTTTCTCCACTTTTTTTTTTTTTTGGTGAATGGGTAGACTTCCCAGCCCGTTCCTTAACAAACAGCTATTCTTCACACAGAATTTGAATTGATCGATCATTTTCAACCGATCCGAATCGTTCCAAAAATTTGGAATTCGTTAGAAAATTAATAAACAAAACTAAATTTAACGATCTGCCTAGCAACAGCCATTTCTGGTAAGTAAAAAAAAAAATGTTCTTTTTTTTTCATTTTAAATTTGTATTAACCTTTTTATCAAGTTTTGTTTTTCAGGGTGGCCCTCCACTTTAAGATGGCCACCTGGATTTTTCTAGGGACTGGGCTTCAAATCAGATACCTACTTTCCCCAGAGAACTGGCAGAGTCCATAAGGGGGCAACTTCCCTTATCCGACTCCCCTTTTCCTGTAGCATTAGCACAGTGACAGGATTAATGCCTGCGTCTGCCTACAAGCACCTCCCCCCTCTGCACCTCCATTTTAAAATTGCATCTCTTTGTAGTTCACAGGAGATAATTAGGAAGACCGATAACATTGTTTTAGATTACAGTCTGGTGCACAGAAAGTTGCAAAGGACAATGGATTTCTAACAGTATTCAATTCATATTTTATGGTACAGTAAAACCTCAGATTGCGAGTAACGCGGTTTACGAGTGTTTCGCAATACAAGCTGTGTTTTTTTTTTAAAACAAGCAGGATTCATGAGGTGCGGGGGTGCCGGTGATGCTCGGAGACACTCGGAAACAATCCAAGTGTCTCCGAGTGTCTCTGAGTGGTCTCCGACTCTCCAAGCGTCTTTGAGTGGTCTCCTAGCTTCTCGGAGTGTTTCCAAGTGTCTCTTGCACCCCCCCACCTCTGGCCACATGAGGTACTGCATAGACAAGCAGTGGCTGTAGAATTAATTATCTGAGTTTCCATTGATTCCTATGGGGAAACTCGATTTGATATACGAGTGCTTTGGATTACAAGCATTCTTCTGATTATGCTCGTAATCCAAGGTACTACTGTACTTGCAGAGAATTTATTCTTCAAATAAAAATAAATAATTTAGCCACCACATCTAAGCTGCAATAAATTAAATAATTTCGTTTTTAAAATGTGAAAAAAAAAAGACAAAAGAAATAAAAAAAAAAGGCAAGCTAATAATGTACAATAACAATTTTGAACCTTTGTACATAGACTCCTCTATGACCTTTTTTTTTTTTACTGAATTTGGCTAAATATCTCCAGAGCAGAAATAGTTAGAAATAGGCAATAAATTGCTTGCAATAAATACTGTACACCAAGGTTGATTTGTTTCTTAATAAAGATGGAATTATATTTCAAAACTACGGACAAGTGCTTAGCTCTCAACACAATTTTTTTTTAAAAAAAGAGGATTTTTTATTTATGAATTTATTTTCAGTGCTATTTATTTCTCAGGGATCCAAAATTCTAAACATTTTTTTTTTTTTTTTTTTTAACAAATGACAACAGAGTTCACATTTTGAGCTATGAACATTATGTCCAGAGTCATTTCATGTTCACCTCATAAGTCTTAATGAAGTCTAATTAATCTTGCAGTGAAAAGGCTCATAATATTTAGCCAGAAACCCAAACAACATTCTTTTATGTGACTGTATTTTTCTTGTGAGCTCTAAATGCACATAAAAAGGCCCTGTGAAAACACTTCTAGCTTGTGTTAAAAATATGTCATCATATATATGGAAAAAAATGGTAAGGCTACATTTCAATAAAAAAAAAAAAAAAAAAAAGAATGTAAACAGATGCAACAAATATGAGCCGGCTAAGAAAACGTATTTTATTTTTCTGGCAAAAAAGGAAACTAGAACTGCGATGGGAGTTTCGTGCTAAATGCTGAACTCAAGGCAGATATCAAAGGCATAAATTAATGCAGCTTTCTAATCATTATTAGGCATGTGCAATTCATTTAGTTCCAATTTAGTTTTTTAACCGCTTCCCGACCGCCTCACGCAGATATACTGCGGCAGAATGGCACGGCCAGGCAAAATCACGTACCTGTACGTGGCCCTTTAATTGCCTGCCCGTGGGTCGCGCGTGCGCGCCGCCATCGGCACGCTCGTGACCCGGTCGGGAGCTCCGTGACCCCGGCCGCGGGACCAGCGGACCCGATCACCGCTGGTGTCCCGCGATCGGGTCACAGAGCTGAAGAACGGGGAGAGGTCTGTGTAAACAAACCTCTCCCCGCGCTTCCTACACTGCCTGTCATTGATCGGCTGTTCCCGGTCATCGGGAAAGCCGATCAATGACGTCAGACATCAGCCACGCCCCCTAATGTAAAAAAACACACACACGTCACAGCCCATAACCCCTCCCCTCCCCCTAGTGGTTAACTCTTTCACTACAACTGTCATTTATACAGGAATCAATGCATTTAAATAGCATTGATTGCTGTATAAATGACAATGGTGCCAAAAATGTCCGATGTGCCCGCCATAATGTCGCAGTCACAATAAAAATCGCTGATCGCCGCCATTACTAGTAAAAAAAAAAAATATTAATAAAAATGCTATAAAACTATCCCCTATTTTGTAAACGTTATAACTTTTGCGCAAACCAATAAATAATCGCTAATTGCAATTTTTTTTACCAAAAATATGTAGAAGAATACGTATCGGCCTAAACTGAGGAAAAAAAATGTTTTTTATATATTTTTTGGGGATATTTATTATAGCAAAAAGCAAAAAATATTGCATTGTTTTCAAAATTGTCGCTCTATTTTTGTTTATAGCGCAAAAAATAAAAACCGCAGAGGTGATCGAATACCACCAAAAGAAAGCTCTATTTGTGGGAAAAAAAGGACGCCAATTTTGTTTGGAAGCCACGTCGCACGACTGCGCAATTGTCAGTTAAAGCGATGCAGTGCCGAATCGCAAAAAGGGGCCTGGTCATTTGGCTGCCAATTGGTCCGGGGCTGAAGTGGTTAACGAATTTCGACAAAATTGCTATTTCGGAAATATCCGAACTAACGAAAACCCGTATTTTGTAAATTCGAAAATTCATAACTTCGTAAATCCAAAAACCGAAAATTCGAAAATCTGAAATAACTTACTAATAATAACTCAACCGCTTGCCGACCGCCGCACACAGATGTACGTTGGCAGAATGGCACAGGCAGGCAAATGGGCATACCTGTATGTCTATTTAAATTTACCACCTATCGGGCACGCCCCGAGTCCCGGGAACTCGATGTTCGCCGGCGGGCCGCGATTGCAGTGTGGAGAGGTAGGACGGGGAGATGCCTATGTAAACAAGGCATTTCCCCATTCTGCCTTGTGACATGACAGAGATCTACTGCTCCCTGTGATCGGGAGCAGTGATCATTGTCATGTCAGTGGAAGCCCACCCCCCCCCACAGTTAGAATCACTCCCTAGGACAAACGTAACCCCTTAATCGCCCCCTAGTGTTTAACCCCTTCCCTGCCAGTGTCATTTACACAGTAATCAGTTCATTCTTATAGCACTGATCGCTGTATAAATGACAATGGTCCCAAAATGGTGTCAAAAGTGTCCGATGTGTCCGCCATAATGTCACAGTCACGATAAAAATTGCAGATCGCCGCCATTACTAATAAAAAAAATGATAATAATAAAAATGCTATAAAACTATCCCTATTTTGTAGACGCTATAACTTTTGCGCAAACCAATCAATTGTGATTTTTTTTTAACCAAAAATATGTAGAAGAATAAATACCAGTCTAAACTGAGAAAAAAAAAATTTATATATTTTATTGGAGATATTTATTATAGCAAAAAGTAAAAAATCTAGCTTTTTTTTCAAAATTGTTGCTTTTTTTTTATAGCGCAAAAAATAAAAACCGCAGAGGTGATCAAATACCGTCAAAAGAAAGCTCTATTTGTGGGAAAAAAAGGACGTCAATTTTGTTAGGGTGCAACGTCGCAGGACTGCGCAATTGTCAGTTAAAGCGACGCAGTGCCGAATCACTAAAAGTGCTCTGGTCAGAAGGGGGTAAATCCATCCGGGGCCGAAGTGGTTAATTATTAAATTATAGGTATGGTAATTTCTTTCAAATATGGCTGTTAGTGAACGTAATGAATACGAATTTATCTAAAGTTATGAATTATCCGAAATAACGAATGCGCATCTAAACAAATGGAACGTAACAACTTAATAATAAATAACAATAATAATAATAAAAACTTTTAATTATTTATTATTACAGTGGAACCTCGGATTACGAGCATAATCCGTTCCAGGAGAATGCTCGTAATACAAAGTACTCGCATATCAAAGCGAGTTTCCCCATTGAAGTCAATGGAAACGGAAATAATTTGTTCCGCATTGACTTCAATGGCGTGCAATACCACATGCGGCCAGAGCCGGGGGGGCGCCGGAGAGCCTCGGAAACGGGCGAAAAGGCTTGAGGGCACCTCGGCTGACCTCGGCAAACCTCGGAAAGACTTTGTTCCCGAGATTTGCTGAGGTCAAGAGAGCTGTCCTCGGGCCTTTCCGTGCATTTCCGAATGGCGATGTTCTGCTCGGCTCCGGCGCCCCCCACCTCAGGCCAAACACGGTACTGCAGACCGATTTAGCCTGAATCCTGCTCGTTTTGCGAGACAACACTCGCAAACCGAGTTACGATTTTAAAAAATCCAGTGCTCATATTGTGAAACGCTTGTTAACTGCGTTACTTGCAATCCGAGGTTTCACTGTATTATTATTTATTTGTTCCGTTCCATATGTTTAGATACAGCATTCGTTATTTTGGATAAATTCGTATTTGTTACGTTCACTAACAGCCAAATTTAAAAGGAAATTCCAATACCTATAATTTAATAGTTATTATTAGTTAGTTATTCTTTTGAATTTTCAATATTACAAATTGCGATCATAACGAATGACCCAAAAAAAAGAAAATAAATGAAACGAAAATGAACAAATTTTTCGGCAGTGCACATGTCTAATCATTATTACATGATTAAAGGTATTGCAATAAGTCCCAACAACTCCAGTACAAGGTCCCCTCATCGCTCACCCGACCAAAGGATGCAAGCTCCAGAACAGTCCGTGCTCCATTACCATCAAAGGCAAACAAACAAGGATGGTAAAGTTAAACTTTAAAAGTTCAAGATACGTTTATTAGTATCACCTGCATCCACTTACGCGTTTCACTCCATCAGGAGCTTAGTCATATGACAAAGCGCCTGGAGTGAAACTGTCAGGGAACGATCGGGCAACAGCATCGGTGCTTCCCCATGCGCCTACAGCGGCGCATACGGGTGCAAGACGTAGCGGGTATGCGCACACGGGTGCAAGGTAGGTCCTTCACGCATAGTAATGCCTCACAGCGCGCACACACACTTGATTCGGCTCAGTCTCGGGCACGCACGACCGCACGCACGCACGACAAGGCACACCATGTGACCCTGACAGGCCTATAAAAGGGGCCATTATACCTTGATTCATTGCTGTGTATCTTCTCAGCTTCCTGTGTCCTGTGCCTGATCCTGTTCCCTGTTTACTTACCTGTTGTGACCCGGACTGAACTTGACCTTGCTGAACTTCTCCTGTTTGACCCCTGGCTTGCCTCCTGGATACCTCTCTTGTCTTCTCCTGTGTTTGACCCTCGGCCTGCTCCTGGACTCTGCCTGATCCCTGAACTTGGTGCCTTCTTCTGAATGTCTTTCCTGTGTTTGACCTCGGCTTGCTTCCTCAGGACCCGGTGCCTTTGAGACTTCCTCGGTGTTGGAACCTCAGCCTTCAGCCGTGCCAGAGCCCTGCCGGGCTTCTACTGTTCCAGTAACCAGGACCCTCCTTCCACGGGCATCCCAGCCTTCTGGATTCTGCAGTTCACCTACTGGCAACCCGTGCCCCTCCGTGCCCAGCGCCCACTGTTCCACCTTCAGGGGCATTGGGCACCTAGCTGCAAGGGAAGCCGTTCTCGGCAACTCTGCCTCGGTGAGTACCTGACAGAAACGCATAAATAGAGCCGGCAGATTTTCTCTGTGTCCAAAGTGATGGAGAAATGTCATATTTTCTTATTATTATGGCTCGCCAATACAAAAGAAGGCACCCTAATTACCTTAGATGACTTCATTCTATAGCAGGGTCTCCAAACTTTCTAAACAAAGGACCATTTCTGTTGTCCTTGAGACTTTAGGAGGGCCGGGCTGTGGCCAGCGGCAGTGCAAATTTTTGCTGGTATCAATGGGCATAAACATATAACCATGTTTGGTGCTAGGGGGATGAATAGTGCCCCATCATTGGTATCATTGGGAGAGATAGTACCCCATTTGTGAAGTCAGTAAGAGAAATGGTGCTCCATTGTTGGTGTCAGTTGGCAGAATAGTGTCTCATATCAGTGATGAAAGAAAAGGTCAACTCAGAGTGAATCTTACAGTCCAATCAGCTGATTCATTTTGTGCTGGAGGTTGGATTACTGGCAAAGTGCATTCCTGAGACCTGAGTGAGAAGGGTGTTGTATTGTATTTGAGCCGAGGAGAAGAGATATTGTCATTGTGTGTGTAAATGGATTCAATAAACAATCAACTTTCCGAACTACGAATCGTTAACTATAATATATATACGTACAGAAATATCGAATTACCCGAAAACAAATTAACGTAACATAACGAATACAACAGAACAAAATTATGTATTTTACGAATGAAAACAAAACAAAACTAAACAAAATTTTCCGTTGTGCACAAGTCTATAAAATACCACATATTGCTAGGTACTTATATAACGCTGTCAATTTACACAATGCTTTATACAGTATCTCACAAAAGTGAGTACACCCCTCACATTTTTGTAAATATTTTATTCTATCTTTTTATGTGACAACACTGAAGAAATTACACTTGTCTACAATGTAAAGTAGTGAGTGTACAGCTTGTATAACAGTGTAAATTTGCTGTCCCCTCAAAATAACTCAACACACAGCCGTTAATGTCTAAACCGCTGGCAACAAAAGTGAGTACACCCCTAAGTGAAAATTTGGCCCAAAGTGTCAATATTTTGTGTGGCCACCATTATTTTCCAGCACTGCCTTAACCCTCTTGGGCATGGAGGGCACCAGAGCTTCACAGGTTGTCACTTGAGTCCTCTTCCCCTCCTCCATGATGACATCACAGAGCTGGTGGATGTTAGAGACCTTGCGCTCCTCCATCTTCCATTTGAGGATGTCCCACAGATGCTCAATAGGGTTTAGGTCTGGAGACATGCTTGGCCAGTCCGTCACCTTTACCCTCAGCTTCTTTAGCAAGGCAGTGGTCGTCTTGGAGGTGTGTTTGGGGTCGTTATCATGTTTGAATACTGCCCTGTGGCCCAGTCTCTGATGGGAGGGGATCATGCTCTGCTTCAGTATGTCACAGTACATGTTGGCATTCATGGTTCCCTCAATGATCTGTAGCTCCCCAGTGCTGGCAGCACTCATGCAGCCCCAGACCATGACACTCCCACCACCATGCTTGACTGTAGACAAGACACACATGTCTTTGTACTCCTCACCTGGTTGCCGCCACACACGCTTGTCACCATCTGACACCAAATACGTTTATCTCGGTCTCATCAGACCACAGGACATGGTTCCAGTAATCCATGTCCTTAGTCTGCTTGTCTTCAGCAAACTGTTTGCAGACTTTCTTGTACATCATCTTTAGAAGAGGCTTCCTTCTGGGATGACAGCCATGCAGACCAATTTGATGCAGTGTGCGGCGTATGGTCTGAGCACTGACAGGCTGACCCCCCACCCCTTCAACCTCTGCAGCAATGCTGACAGCACTCATGTCTATTTCCCAAAGACAACCTCTGGATTTGATGCTGAGCACGTGACCTCAACTTCTTTGGTCGACCATGGCGAGGCCTGTTCTGAGTGGAACCTGTCCTGTTAAACCGCTTTATGGTCTTGGCCACCGTGCTGCAGCTCAGTTTCAGGGTCTTGGCAATCTTCTTATAGCCTAAGGCATCTTTATGTAGAGCAACAATTCTTTTTTTCAGATCCTCAGATAGGTTTTTGCCATAAGGTGCCATGTTGAACTTCCAGTGACCAGTATGAGAGAGTGAGAGCGATAACACCAAATATAACACACCTGCTCCCCATTCACACCTGAGACCTTGTAGCACTAACGAGTCACATGACACCGGGGGAGGGAAAATGGCTAATTGGGCCAAGTTTGGATATTTTCACTTAGGGGTGTACTCACTTTTGTTGCCAGCGGTTTAGACATTAATGGCTGTGTGTTGAGTTATTTTGAGGGGACAGAACCTTTACACTGTTATACAAGCTGTACACTGAATACATTACAATGTAACGTACGTTGTGAGGGGTGCACTCACTTGTGTGAGATACTATATATCTATTTACGTGTTTCACTCCAGGCGCTTTGTCATATGACTAAGCTAATGATGGAGTGAAATGCGTAAGTGGATGCAGGTGATACTAATGAACGTATCTTGAACTTTTAAAGTTTAGCTTTACCATCCTTGTTTGTTTGCCTTTGATGGTAATGGAGCACGGACTGTTCTGGAGCGTGCATCCTTTGGTCGGGTGAGCGATGAGGGGACCTTGTACTGGAGTTGTTGGGACTTATTGCAATACCTTTAATCATGTAATAATGATTAGACATGTGCACTGCTGAAAAATGTGTTTGTTTTCGTTTCATTCGTTTTTTTTTTGTTTTTGTTTTTTTGGGTCATTCGTTATGATCGCAATTCGAAAATACGAAAGAATAACTAACTAATTAATAATAACTAACTATTAAATTATAGGTATTGGAATTTCCTTTCAAATTTGGCTGTTATGTGCAAATCGTTTAGTTCCCAATTAGGTTTTTTAACGAATTTCCTACAAAATTGCTATTTCGGAAATATCCGAATTAACGAAAACACGTTTTTCGGATATTCGGAAATTAGAAAATTCGGAAATTCAGAAATCCAAAAACTCGAAAAATCGAAAATCTGAAATAATAACTTACTAATAATAACTTAACTATTAAATTATAGGTATTGGAATTTCCTTTCAAATTTGTCTGTCAGTGAATGTAACGAATACAAATATATGCAGTTACTAATTATCCGAAATAACGAATGCCGCATCTAAACAAATGGAACGGAACTAATTAATAATAAATAATAATACATAACAAAAAGTTTTTATTATTACTATTATTGTTATTTATTATTATTAATTTGTTACATTCCATTTTTTTAGATGAGCCATTCGTTATTTCGGATAATTCGTAACTTCGGATGAATTCGTATTCATTACATTCACTAACAGCCATATTTGAAAGAAATTACAATACCTATAATTTAGTAGTTAACCACTTCAGCTCCGGATGGATTTCCATTTCCATGTCGCTTTAACTGACAATTGCGCGGTCGTGCGACATTGCACCCAAACAAAATTGACGTCCTTTTTTTCCCCACAAATAGAGCTTTCTTTTGGTGGTATTTGATCACCTCTGCGGTTTTTATTTTTTGCGCTATAAAAAAAAGCAACAATTTAGAAAAAAAAAAGCAATATTTTTTACTTTTTGCTATAATAAATATCTCCAATAAAATATATAAAAAAAAAATTTTTCTCAGTTTAGACTGGTATTTATTCTTCTACATATTTTTGGTTAAAAAAAAAAATCACAATTGATTGGTTTGCGCAAAAGTTATAGCAACTACAAAATAGGGGATAGTTTTATAGCATTTTTATTATTATCATTTTTTTTATTAGTAATGGCGGCGATCTGCAACTTTTATCGTGACTGTGACATTATGGCGGACACATCGGACACTTTTGACACCATTTTGGGACCATTGTAATTTATACAGCGATCAGTGCTATAAAAATGCACTGATTACTGTGTAAATGACACTGGCAGGGAAGGGGTTTAACACTAGGGGGCGATTAAGGGGTTACGTTTGTCCTAGGGAGTGATTCTAACTGACTTCCACTGACATGACAGAGATCACTGCTCCCGATCACAGGGAGCAGTAGATCTCTGTCATGTCACAAGGCAGAATGGGGAAATGCCTTGTTTACATAGGCACCTCCCCGTTCTACCTCTACACACTGCAATCGCGGGCCGCCGGCGAACATCGAGTTCCCGGGACTCGGGGCGTGCCCGATAGGTGGTAAATTTAAATAGACATACAGGTATGCCCGTTTGCCTGCCTGTGCCATTCTGCCAACGTACATCTGTGTGCGGCAGTCGGCAAGCGGTTGAGTTATTATTAGTAAGTTATTATTTCAGATTTTCAAATTTTCGGTTTTTGGATTTACGAATTTATGAATTTTCGAATTTACAAAATACGGGTTTTCGTTAGTTCGGATATTTCCGAAATAGCGATTTTGTCGAGATTCGTTAACCACTTCAGCCCCGGACCAATTGGCAGCCAAAAGAACCAGGCCCCTTTTTGCGATTCGGAAATTACAATACCTATAATTTAGTAGTTAACCACTTCAGCTCCGGATGGATTTCCATTTCCATGTCGCTTTAACTGACAATTGCGTGGTCGTGCGACATTGCACCCAAACAAAATTGACGTCCTTTTTTTCCCACAAATAGAGCTTTCTTTTGGTGGTATTTGATCGCCCCTGCGGTTTTTATTTTTTGCGCTATAAACAAAACTAGAGCGACAATTTTGAAAACAATGCAACATTTTTTGCTTTTTGCTATTATAAATATCCCCAAAAAATATATAAAAAAACATTTTTTTTCCTCAGTTTAGGCCAAAACGTATTCTTCTACATATTTTTGGTAAAAAAAAATCGCAATTAGCGATTATTGATTGGTTTGCGCAAAAGTTATAGCGTTTACAAAATAGGGGATAGTTTTATAGCATTTTTTATTAATATTTTTTTTTTTACTAGTAATGGCGGCAATCAGCGATTTTTATTGTGACTGCAACATTATGGCGGACACATCGGACATTTTTGACACATTTTTGGCACCATTGTCATTTATACAGCAATCAATGCTATTTAAATGCATTGATTCCTGTATAAATGACAGTTGTAGTGAAAGGGTTAACCACTAGGGGGAGGAGAGGGGTTATGGGCTGTGACGTGTTGTGTTTTTTTACATTAGGGGGCGGGGCTGACGTCTGACATCATTGATCGGCTTTCCCGATGACAGGGAACAGCCGATCAGTGACAGGCAGTGTAGGAAGCGCGGGGAGAGGTTTGTTTACACAGACCTCTCCCCATTCTTCAGCTCTGTGACCCGATCGCGGGACACCAGCGCGGATCGGGTCCGCTGGTCCCGCGGCCGGGGTCACGGAGCTCCCGACCGGGTCGCGTGCGCGACCCATGTCCAGGCAATTAAAGGGCCACGTACAGGTACGTGATTTTGCCTGCCCGTGCCATTCTGCTGCAGTATATCTGCGTGAGGCGGTCGGGAAGAGGTTAAAAAACTAATTTGGAACTAAATGAATTGCACATGTCTAATAATGATTACAAAGCTGCATTAATTTATGCCTTTGATATCTGCCTTGAGTTCAGCATTTAGCACAAAACTCCCATCGCAGTTCTAGTTTCCTTTTTTGCCAGAAAAATAAAATACGTTTTCTTAGCCGGCTCATATTTGTTGCATCTGTTTACATTCTTTTTTTTTTTTTATTGAAATGTAGCCTTACCATTTTTTTCCATATATATGATGACATATTTTTAACACAAGCTAGAAGTGTTTTCACAGGGCCTTTTTATGTGCATTTAGAGCTCACAAGAAAAATACAGTCACATAAAAGAATGTTGTTTGGGTTTCTGGCTAAATATTATGAGCCTTTTCACTGCAAGATTAATTAGACTTCATTAAGACTTATGAGGTGAACATGAAATGACTCTGGACATAATGTTCATAGCTCAAAATGTGAACTCTGTTGTCATTTGTTAAAAAAAAAAATAAAAATGTTTAGAATTTTGGATGTCTGAGAAATAAATAGAACCGAAAATAAATTCATAAATAAAAAATCCTCCTTTTTAAAAAAAAAATTGTGTTGAGAGCTAAGCACTTGTCCGTAGTTTTGAAATATAATTCCATCTTTATTAAGAAACAAATCAAGCTTGGTGTACAGTATTTATTGCAAGCAATTTATTGCCTATTTCTAACTATTTCTGCTCTGGAGATATTTAGCCAAATTCAGTAAAAAAAAAAAAAAGGTCATAGAGGAGTCTATGTACATTATGCTCGTAATCCAAGGTACTACTGTACTTGCAGAGAATTTATTTTTCAAATAAAAATAAATAATTTAGCCACCACATCTAAGCTGCAATTAATTAAATAATTTAGTTTTTAAAATGTGAAAAAAAAAAGACAAAAGGAAAAAAAAAGGCAAGCTAATAATGTACAATAACAATTTTGAAATTGTTATTGTACATTATTAGCTTGCCTTTTTTTTTTTATTTCTTTTGTCTTTTTTTTTTTTTTTCACATTTTAAAAACTAAATTATTTAATTAATTGCAGCTTAGATGTGGTGGCTAAATTATTTATTTTTATTTGAAAAATAAATTCTCTGCAAGTACAGTAGTACCTTGGATTACGAGCATAATCCGTTCCAGAAGAATGCTTGTAATCCAAAGCACTCGTATATCAAAGCGAGTTTCCCCATAGGAATCAATGGAAACTCAGATAATTAATTCTACAGCCACTGCTTGTCTATGCAATACCTCATGTGGCCAGAGGGGGGGGGGGTGCCAGAGACACTTGGAAACACTCGGAGTAGCTAGGAGACCACTCAAAGACGCTTGGAGAGTCGGAGACCACTCAGAGACACTCGGAGACACTTGGATTGTTTCCGAGTGTCTCCGAGCATCACCGGCACCCCCGCACCTCTTGAATCCTGCTCGTTTAAAAAAAAAAAAACAGCTTGTATTGCGAAACACTCGTAAACCGCGTTACTCGCAATCTGAGGTTTTACTGTACCATAAAATATGAATTGAATACTGTTAGAAATCCATTGTCCTTTGCAACTTTCTGTGCACCAGACTGTAATCTAAAACAATGTTATCGGTCTTCCTAATTATCTCCTGTGAACTACAAAGAGATGCAATTTTAAAATGGAGGTGCAGAGGGGGGAGGTGCTTGTAGGCAGTCGCTGCCCATTTCCATTACTGGGATGGCGGCGCTGGGACCGGCAAGACCGACATCGCAGGGGGGCTTTGGAAGGGTAAGTGTACTTTTTTTAGCTGCTGACTTTAAAAAAAATAAAATTTAAGCTGAAACACCCCTTTAACAAGGAAGCCTTTAAATAGGGGATATCACTAGACATGTGCAGAACGGAAAAATTTGGTTCATTTCGGACAGATTCGTTATGTTACTAATTTAATTTTGTTGATTCATTTCGGAATTAGTTTTGTTAAATTTAGTTTTGTTTATTAATTTTCTAACGAATTCCAAATTTTTGGAACGATTCGGATCGGTTGAAAATGATCGATCAATTCAAATTCTGTGTGAAGAATAGCTGTTTGTTAGGGCTGGGAAGTCTACCCATTCACCAAAAAAAAAAAAAGTGGAGAAAGTGAGTAAAGTCACAGCAAGAGTTTTTGACAATTCCTTTAAGGGGCAGCCCGCTCCTCAACAACCAGCTATTCTTCACACAGAATTCAAAGCGTTCCGAAAATTTGGAATTTGTTAGAAAACGAATATACAGAACGAAATTAAACAAATACATCCGAATCCCCGAATGAACCCAAAATGTGTCCGGATTTGTATTCAGACCGAAACAAATTACACATATCTAGATATCACGTCATTTGGGCATTCTCTGATCATGTGGCAGATTAAAGCAAGGAACCCACTGAATAGGTGCTGCCCAACCCCTCACCCCCCCCCCCCCCAAAAAAAAAAAAAAAACACGCCCACCAATGATAATTAAAACTAAAATAAAATGTATCAGGAAGTCAGATTTACATGCAACAGCACCTTGTCTATATGAAAAATTATATGACATACCATTATGTTCAATTCCAAGGGGTGGGCTAGGGCAGCATCAGGGCTGGTTGGGTAGTATATAGACAGGCTAGGGTAGTATAGGGGCAGACTAGGGTAGTATATAGACAGGCTATGGTAGTATATGGACAGGCTAGGGTAGAAAATGGGCATGCTAGGGTAGTATATAGACAGGCTAGGGTAGTATAGGGGCAGGCTAGGGTAGTATATAGACAGGCTAGGTTAGTATATAGACAGGCTAGGGTAGTAAATGGGCATGCTAGGGTAGTATATGGACAGGCTAGGGTAGTATATGGACAGGCTAGGGTAGTATATAGACAGGCTAGGGTAGTATATGGACAGGCTAGGGTAGTATATGGACAGGCTAGGGTAGTATATAGACAGGCTAGGGTAGTATAGGGGCAGGCTAGGGTAGTATATAGACAGGCTAGGTTAGTATATAGACAGGCTAGGGTAGTAAATGGGCATGCTAGGGTAGTATATGGACAGGCTAGGGTAGTATATGGACAGGCTAGGGTAGTATATGGACAGGCTAGGGTAGTATATGGTCAGGCTAGGGTAGTACATGGACAGGCTAGGGTAGTATATGGACAGGCTAGGGTAGTATATGGACAGGCTAGGGTAGTATATAGACAGGCTATAGGGTAGTATATGCAATGGCGTATATGCAATGTCTTTTTGTTTGCATTCGTAGCAGATGCACCACATCTTACTCAGGCCGCCGCTGGAGTAACACAGTCTCTATTGAGAGGGAGAGTATCCCCAGTCAGCTCCTGCAGGTGATTCCTCCCCCTCCCTCTGCTCGCTGACACTGCATAATGCGAGCGCTCACACAACCACGGCCGCCCGATCTGCTCCTTCCCCGGCATCCTCATTGGCAGGGAGACGAGCGAGTTGCAGGAAGGACTCCACCAGGACTCTGTTACTGAAAAAACAGACTGATTTCTTCCGTCATTAGGACAGGAGAACCAGCCTGTAAATTTCAAGAGTGGTGACTGTAAGCTGAGCTGAAACTCACTCTCCTCATGTACGTTAGAGCAGAGATGAATACAGCTCCTCCTCCTCCCCCCGCCCCTGTTCCTCCTGAGTCTTCCAGTCCCGCCCACACTATCCTCGGCGTGCAGCTGTATCTAAAGAGAGGGGATGTGTGGGCGGAAAATATGAAAATCAGCAGCATTCCTGGCTGTGTCAATGATGCCTGAGCTTCTAGCCTGGACCTGTGGGTAAGTGTGTGCACTGCAGTCACTGTAATCACTGAACTGCATTATCTCCATCCCTTCTCTCCCCCATCTGTCCCTCCCCCTCTCCTGTTCTTTCAAGACCTTCACAACTTACTTTCACTTTCAGTTAGGCAGGTAATAGACGGTGCAAATTTCTTTCCTGCATCCACAGATTGCAGGAAAGAAACTTGCATGATTCCCCTATCAACACAGACAGTGGTGACAGGGGAATATCCTTCCTGCCCAGCAATTGTATTCTCCCAACAAACAGTCATTATTAGGGATGAGCCGAACACCCCCGGGTTCGGTTCGCACCAGAACCTTCGAACCGACCGAAAGTTCGCGCGAATTTTCGAACCCTATACGTTATAATGGACGCGAACGTTCGAAATCAAAAGTGCTAATTAAAACGGCCAATATGCATGTTAATGTCATAAAACAGGTTTGGGGACCCGGGTCCTGCCCCAGGGGACATATATCAATGCAAAAAGAACTTTTAAAAACTAACGTTTTTTCGGGAGCAGTCATTTTAATGATGCATAAAGTGAAAAAAAAAAAGTGAAATTTTCCTTTAAATATGGTACCTGGGGGGTGTCCAAAGTATGCCTGTGAAGTGGCATGTGTTTCCCGTGTTTAGAACTGTCCTTGCACAAAATGACATTTGTAAAGGAAAAAAAGAAGCCATTTAAAACCACTTGCGGCTTTAGGTTTGTTCTTAAGTAGAATCTGAACAGGTACATTATGAAGTGTAGCTCCATCCCAAAAAAATCTATTTTTATGCTTTTTGGAGAACATAGGGAGGGGTTATCACCCCTGTAACATTTGCTGTCTTTGCACATCTGTTCAGAACATGTCACCTCACTTTCCGTCCCAATGACAAATGTTTTTGGAAAAGTGGGGTTTAATTGAAACAAGGATTGGTGATAAAGCATCAGTAGAGAGGAGATACCTTTTTCCCAAATTAAATCTAACATGATAGAATTTCCCTTCCTAGTGGTAGATTTCCTCTCACTTCCTGTTTTCTATTTCCGTTTGCAAGTAGGATTCGTTTGTAAGTTGGATGTTTGAAAGTAGGGGCCTGCCGTATATACTCTGCAGAAATTTGCCCTATTAGATGTTGGTGTAGCCACAAGACTGGTGGGCACAGGAATGGGCCCTGCTGTGAGTTATTAGATCAAGATTTGTAATTGCATGCACCTGTTGAACAGGGCAGAAAAATTGGGCCTTTGGTGGTGGTGGTGGTGGACGGTGTTGCCACAAGACTGTAAGCCCTCACAGTGACTCTTGGTGGGCGCAGGAATGGGCCCTGCTGTGAGTTATTAGATCAAGATTTGTAATTGCAAGCACCTGATGAACAGGGCAGAAAAATTGGGCCTTTGGCGGTGGTGGTGGACGGTGTTGCCACAAGACTGTAGGCCCTCATAGTTACTCTTGGTGGGCGCAGGAATGGGCCCTGCTGTGAGTTATTAGATCAAGATTTGTAATTGCAAGCACCTGATGAACAGGGCAGAAAAATTGGGCCTTTGGCGGTGGTGGTGGACGGTGTTGCCACAAGACTGTAGGCCCTCATAGTTACTCTTGGTGGGCGCAGGAATGGGCCCTGCTGTGAGTTATTAGATCAAGATTTGTAATTGCAAGCACCTGATGAACAGGGCAGAAAAATTGGGCCTTTGGCGGTGGTGGTGGACGGTGTTGCCACAAGACTGTAGGCCCTCATAGTTACTCTTGGTGGGCGCAGGAATGGGCCCTGCTGTGAGTTATTAGATCAAGATTTGTAATTGCAAGCACCTGATGAACAGGGCAGAAAAATTGGGCCTTTGGCGGTGGTGGTGGACGGTGTTGCCACAAGACTGCAGGCCCTCATAGTTACTCTTGGTGGGCGCAGGAATGGGCCCTGCTGTGAACTATTAGATCAAGATTTGTAATTACCCGCCCCTGTTAAACAGGGGCTGAAAAATTGTGCCTTAGGCACTGGTGCTGGTGCCACAACACTGCAACCCCTCACAGAGACTGTACTTGGAGCACAGCAGTCACACGTGTTGCGAAGCATTTTTTTTAAAAATTGTAAGTACACGCCCCTGTTAAACAGGGGCTGAAAAATTGTGCCTTAGGCACTGGTGCTGGTGCCACAACACTGCAACTCGGCCCTCACAGATACTGTACTTGGAGCACAGCAGTCACACGTGTTGCGAAGCATTTTTTTAAAAAATTGTAAGTACACGCCCCTGTTAAACAGGGGCTGAAAAATTGTGCCTTAGGCACTGGTGCTGGTGCCACAACACTGCAACCCCTCACAGATACTGTACTTGGAGCACAGCAGTCACACCTGTTGCAAAGCATTTTTTTTAAAAATTGTAATTACACGCCCCTGTTAAACAGGGGCTGAAAAATTGTGCCTTAGGCATTGGTGCTGGTGCCACAACACTGCAACCCGGCCCTCACAGATACTGTACTTGGAGCACAGCAGTCACACGTGTTGCGAAGCATTTTTTTAAAAAATTGTAAGTACCCGCCCCTGTTAAACAGGGGCTGAAAAATTGTGCCTTAGGCACTGGTGCTGGTGCCACAACACTGCAACCCGGCCCTCACAGATACTGTACTTGGAGCACAGCAGTCACACGTGTTGCGAAGCATTTTTTTAAAAAATTGTAAGTACACGCCCCTGTTAAACAGGGGCTGAAAAATTGTGCCTTAGGCACTGGTGTGGTGGCATGGATCATTGAGGAGGAGGAAGAGGATAGTCAGTGAACATAAGAGGACAGTCACTCAGCATCAGCATAGGCAGTCTTGAAGGGATGTGACATTAAAAATTATTCGGTTATATCCGCCTCAGGTGCCTGGTAGCTGGTGGTGATCCAAGACTGATTCATTTTGATGAATGTCAGTCGATCAACCGAGGCGGTGGACAGGCGCACCCTATGATCAGTCACAAATCCTCCAGCAGCACTGAATGTGCGTTCGGAAAGAACGCTGGAGGCAGGACAGGCCAGTAGCTCAATTGCATACTGTGCAAGCTCTGGCCAGTGATCCATCCTCAGGACCCAGTAAGCCAGAGGATTTTCGGTGGGAAAGGTGTCCAAGTCTGACCTTGCCCCAAGGTATTCCTGCACCATGTATATCAGACGCTGGCGATGGTTGCTGGAACGATCATACCTTGGGGCTGCGGACTAAAAAATTGTCTGAACGCATCGGTCAGACGTCCACCTTCCCCACCGCTCCTTCTGCCACTGACCGAAGCCTCAGCAACTCGTCGCCCAGGACCAGGAGTTTGTAGCCTCCCAGTTTCTGGGAACGCGTTGCACAGACCTTTCTGCAAGGCCTCCCTGAGATGTCTCATCCTCTGCTCCCTCTGCGACGGCAAGATAAGGTCCGCAACCTTACCCTTGTACCGCGGATCAAGGAGAGTGGCCAGCCAGTAATGGTCCCTCTCCTTGATCCGAAGAACACGAGGATCCTTCCGCAGGCTTTGCAGGATCAGGGAGGCCATGCAGCGTAGGTTAGCTGAGGCATTCGGTCCCGAGTCTTCTGGGTCACTGAGGATGACATGATCGCCAGCCACCTCCTCCCAGCCACGTACAAGTCCACTGGTTTGTTGGGACTGTACATCATCCCTAAAAGACTGCTGCTGCTGATGCTGAGTGCCAGGCTCCACCTCCATGCTCACACAATCCTCCTCCTCCTCCTCCTCCTCATCCTCTTCCTGTGTGATGGGTGGGACAGAAGGAACACTGTCCGGATAAAGGGGGCCTTGAGAGGCAAGGAAGTCCTCCTCTTCCTGCCTCTGTTCTGCCTCAAGTGCCCTGTCCATTATCCCGCGCAGCGTATGCTCCAACAGGTGGACAAGAGGGACAGTGTCACTGATGCATGCACTGTCACTGCTCACCATCCTCGTGGCCTCCTCAAATGGTGAGAGGACAGTGCATGCATCCCTGATCATGCTCCACTGACGTGGGGAAAAAAAACCAAGCTCCCCTGACCCTGTCCTGGTGCCGTAGTCGCAAAGGTACTCATTGATGGCCCTCTGCTGCGTGTGCAGTCGCTGCAGCATGGCCAATGTTGAGTTCCACCTGGTGGGCATGTCACATATTAGGCGGTTCTTGGGCAGGTTCAGCTCCTTTTGCAGCTCAGTCAGCCGAGCACTGGCATTATAAGATCGGCGGAAATGCACACAGACTTTCCTGGCCTGCCTCAGGACATCCTGTAAGCCTGGGAACCTGCCCAAGAACCGCTGCACCACCAGGTTGAGGACGTGAGCCATGCAGGGCACATGGGTGAGCTGCCCCTGTCGCAGGGCGGAGAGGAGGTTGGTGCCATTGTCAGAAACGACCATTCCTGGCTTAAGCTGACGTGGCGTCAACCACCTCTCGGCCTGCCCCTGCAGAGCTGCCAGAACCTCTGGCCCAGTGTGGCTCCTGTCCCCCAAACACACCAGCGCAAGCACGGCATGGCATCTTTTTGCCTGCGTACTTGCGTAGCCCCTTGTACGCCTACGGAGCACCGCTGGTTCCAAGGACAGAGCACTGGAGGAAGAAGAAGAGGAGGGGGTGGAGGAGAGAGGTGTGTCACAACCAGTAGCAGTAGTAGCGTTTTGGAGGCGTGGTGGCGGAACAACCTCCAACACTACTGCACCTTGTCCTGCATCCCTCCCAGCTGCCAATAGAGTGACCCAATGGGCCGTGAAAGAAAGGTACCGTCCCTGTCCATGCCTGCTGGACCATGAGTCAGCGGTAATATGCACCTTACCGCTGACCGCCCTGTCCAGCGAGGCATGGACATTGCCCTCCACATGCCGGTAGAGAGACGGAATCGCCTTCCGCGAGAAAAAGTGG
>CM053030.1:504454689-504549689 GCA_028564925.1 Lithobates sylvaticus
AGAGCAAAAACAATACCACACTTAATACAACCCTGTCAAACAGCACATTGAATCACTCCCTTGTATCACTAACTACCCCCACCAGGAATGTTGATTCCATTTCCCTGGTGGTGGGCCCTCCACCACAGGGACAGACACATGGAGGGACAGATATGGGCCCCCATGCGGAGGTGAAAACAGCTCCAATTTTTTCTAGTAATTCGAGTGACCGCAAACGCACTTTACCGCTAACCACTCCAATGAAGAAAACCAATCAGCCTTTAAAATAACTTGTCCCGACCCCCCTATTTTTGCGAGTCGGGACAAGTTTGATATTATTAATTTGTCTTCTTACCCCCTCTCAGACAATGAGACCAAGGTATTGCAATTGGGTCTCACTTTCTGCCCGGACGAAAATGCAGATAAGTTCGAATTGGTCAAAGATCTTCACCTCTTCGCAAGACGCCTGATGTACAAAGTTATTTATGATAGAACATCATCCGATGCCCCTATTGGCGAGCAGAACAACGCCAATATAGAAGGCGTCACCTTTGAGGACCTACGGGCACTACAGGACCTGATGGACCTGTGGGACGAGAGCAACCCGGAGGAAGCGGGCTGGACGTTCACCAGCCCTTCTCTTCCCCCCATTACCCAACAGGGGGTGACTTTCCCTCCCTCTTGCTTTCGCCCCGCGGACCCATCGGCTCCTGGTGCCCTAAACTTTGGTAACCCTAAAACTTATAAACCTAAATCAAAATCCTTCCCTATCCTACAAGGGAATTCCAACATTTGGGCCTTTGTAATACAGGTCACAAAAGAAATAGAATCCACCAACTGGCAAGTTGGACCTCAGACCAACCTGCCGAAAGAACTAAAAGAGGCATTACAAAATTTGAAAACAAACAGTAATATTATAATCAAACCATCCGATAAGGGTGGGAATTTGGTTATATTAGACGCAGAGAACTATGAAAAAATGTGCTTAGACATAATATCAAATAAAACTTGGTATAGATCGGTCCCAGCCTCACATGTAAACTATTATATGAACAAATACAGAGGCATAATAATGAAGGCCCGCCTGAATGGCATTATAGACGCCAAAACTTTTGACTTTTTAGACATGACTTCATTTACCACTCCCACTTTTTACGCCTTGCCCAAGGTACATAAGAGCCTAACATCGCCACCAGGCCGCCCCATAATTTCAGGGTGCGGATCCTTGACAGAAAAAGCCAGCCAATTAGTTGATGAGTACCTGTACCCGCATGTTAAATGCCTATTCTCATATGTCAAGGACACTATAGAACTTTTGAAAAGTACAGATGGATTACAAATACCCACAAATGCATGGCTTGTAGCCATTGACATAGAAGCTCTCTATAACTCGATCCCACATACAAAAGGTGTTGAAGTAATAAGGGAATTTTTGACAGAAAGAGACATTGACTCATGGAAATACAATGAGTTCGTACTGGAGCTACTCAGCTTCATCTTAATGCATAATATATTTGTATTTAAACGCTCCCATTACCTCCAGGTACAGGGGGTCGCTATGGGGGCAAAGTGCGCGCCCTCATATGCGAACCTGTACCTGGGGGGATGGGAGCGAGACTTATTCTCTGATGAGAGCAAGAGTCTGTCCATTGGCAAAATCCTGTCGTGGAGTCGTTACATTGATGACGTCCTCATGATATGGTCAGGATCCAAGGAGGAACTTATTGTGTTTCTGGATGAACTACAAACCAATGAATACAACTTAAAATTTATGTGTAAAAAAGCAATAGTCCAAATATAATGATAACAGTCCATCAATCAAACATAAATGGTGCTGTGTGAAGACAAAATCTTCTATCAAAAATAGTGGTGCATATATATATCCTTCCTGGGATGAGAAGGTGGTGCATAAGTCCAACTAAGAGTGTTTATATCTGCTTACCAGATAGAAGCAGAAGGAAGGCGATGTTAATCACGTGAAGTCATGAGGGAAATGAATGAAGGTCTGATGAACCCAAAGGTGTGATCGAATCCAGTACTCATTGATGGAATATAGGAGACCAAATTTCCTCAGCCGAATGATTTCCTCAGCCAAATCAGGTGTAAACTGCAGTCCGGAAAGAACCAGATGTACCAAATGAAAAGATGAAGGCAACTTAAGTGCTTTTTGAAGGGTCAACACTGCCAGGCCAGACAAGGGGATTTATTTGAGCAGATAAGTAATGCTTTTTTTAAAAATGCCGGCCGGCATGCATGGAGCCCTTCCTCCTCGTCTCAGGTGCGGTGACGTCACTGCACGTCCTCCCAGATGCATTTCATCTTCATAAGACGTTTTCAATGGGGATCAAATCCCCATTGAAAACGTCTTATGAAGATGAAATGCATCTGGGAGGACGTGCAGTGACGTCACCGCACCTGAGACGAGGAGGAAGGGCTCCATGCATGCCGGCCGGCATTTTTTAAAAAAGCATTACTTATCTGCTCAAATAAATCCCCTTGTCTGGCCTGGCAGTGTTGACCCTTCAAAAAGCACTTAAGTTGCCTTCATCTTTTCATTTGGTACATCTGGTTCTTTCCGGACTGCAGTTTACACCTGATTTGGCTGAGGAAATCATTCGGCTGAGGAAATTTGGTCTCCTATATTCCATCAATGAGTACTGGATTCGATCACACCTTTGGGTTCATCAGACCTTCATTCATTTCCCTCATGACTTCACGTGATTAACATCGCCTTCCTTCTGCTTCTATCTGGTAAGCAGATATAAACACTCTTAGTTGGACTTATGCACCACCTTCTCATCCCAGGAAGGATATATATATATGCACCACTATTTTTGATAGAAGATTTTGTCTTCACACAGCACCATTTATGTTTGATTGATGGACTGTTATCATTATATTTGGACTATTGCTTTTTTACACATAGACTTTATCCATTAAGTCTTCCTTCATCACAGCGCCACATCTTGGTTTTTTGTATTAATTTTGTTTGCTGATCACAAATTGTGTTGGCTGCTTGTTCTTTGCTTTTCACTTTCGTTATATAATTAGCGCAGTTATTGTTCACCCTGGTTTCTACAACTTAAAATTTACCTCTAACTACGATCAGAAAAGGATTACCTTTTTGGATGTTGAACTTTTTGTGGATGAGAAAGGAACACTCTGTTCCACCCTCTATAGAAAAGCCTCAGCAGGCAACAGTATGCTGCACGCCAGTAGCTCTCATCCTGAGAAATTAATTAGGAGTATCCCCTACAGTCAATTTCTAAGGATCAAGCGAAACTGTACGCATCTCGATGATTTTCAACGAGAGGCAAATCTTTTGCGCGATCGTCTCCTCCTGCGAGGATACAGTAAAACATGCCTCAGGAAAGCCTATAACCAGGTAGTGGATATGAACAGACAACTCCTACTGTATAAACCTAGACGGGCTAAGACCCAGGAAAGCACACGAGTTGTTACCAAATACAACCGTCAACATAGAAAGGTACGCAACATATATAAAAAATTTTGGTACCTTTTGTCCAATGATCAAAAAATATCCAAATACATTAAACCATACCCAGAGATTACATATAAGAGGTCACGTTCATTACGTGACACCTTGGTAAGTAGCCACTATACGAGTGATCAGAATAGTAAAAAGCAAGTCTCAGGTACATATAGATGTGGCAAATGTAAATTCTGCCGCTTCATTCTGGAAGGCAAAAATATAGACCTACCAGATGGTAAAACATGGACTCCAAAACATCGTACTAACTGCCAATCCGTGGGATCAGTATACCTGATGAAATGCTTATGTGGAGCTTTCTATGTGGGGAAAACAAAGCGCCCCCTATTCTGCCGCATGAGAGATCATGTATCACTAATCTGTAAACGCAAAATGGAGACGCCAATTAGTCGTCATGTAGGCTTATATCACAATTTTGACCTCAAATACATTGGCTTCTATAGTCTTGAGCATCTGCCCCAACAGGAACGGGGGGGGTGATCTAGATAAGAAACTCCTACAAATTGAAACCAGATGGATCTATATGTTGAAGGCTACCCGGTATCCGGGCCTCAACGAAGGGATCAGTTTTAAACCCTTCCTACAATGTAGAGCTTTATATATTTTATGTCTATTTCCCCATCCTCTCACCGGCTACAGCCCCTTCCCCTTCCCCTCTGTCAGCGCCCGGAGTTGGGCACCACTAGGCCTGGTGCGTGGGCCATATGTGGCCTAGGTCTAGCTTTAACCTATCTGCTTTGGAGCGTGCTCGCTCATGTGATATCCCCCTTTATGTAGGGGTGGAATATTGTTTATCGTTTATTGTTTATACCTGTTTCAGTATTTAATTATACCTATTTCAAGTAGTAAACACTATGTCACAAATAAAAATTAAACAAAAACTAACAATAATTGTATGCTGCAATGAGTGTATGTTCGCGGGATGTTTTTTCTTAACATTTTCTTCTAAATTTCTCTTTCTTTATTTCCTTTTCTTTTCCCATGCTTTGATTGGTCCTGGTGGATTCCGCGGTGGCACAGGTCCCCGGGGATAATTTACATCAATGCACAGGGGGAACCCCATGCGGCGGCCGCCTCAGGGCTATGGGGACTCGTATGGACCTATCCGGGTGCGTGGCGTGGTATTGTCTTCACCAATTCATGGTGGATCTTTTCCCGCCACGCGCCCGGATCGGGAGTCAGCCACTAGCACCGATCCGGCCACTTAGTTGCAGCCTCCATCTCCAGGCACCCTCTCATGCCTTGTTTTTGACAGAGCAGCATGGCTGCTGTCAGCAGGGTATGTCAGGGCAGCCCCAACTGCACCCTGTACCGGAAGCAGTTCCACACAGGAACGCTCCGGTCACATGGTCTGGATCGGGCGCTAGCTGGCCCCCGCACTACGTCCGCGTGACGTCAGCACGGCGTGACGTCACACGCCGTGCGTTTTGGCGCCACGGGGGGAGACTACTTAAACCCAGTCTGACGCTGAGTCAGACTGAGGTGGACGTGAGGCTTGGGACGCTTTGGGAACGACAAAATAGGTAAAGTGACCGAATTTATTATTATTATTTTTTCTAGTTCTCCTTAACGGTGGACGTTCCGTCCATTAAATCTTTACTATATGAAATTACTACATCTACCCTAAAAACCTCTACCTTATTCCTAGGTATTGGACGATATACTCGGCCCCATGCTTGGGGCAGTGTATGAGCCGACCAGCCATCAGCATGACATAACCTGATGGTATACATATTCCATTACAAGGTAGGGGATTGTAATCATATTGGGGGTCTTTTGAAATGCACTGGATTTAGCTCCTATGCACTCTCATTGGAGCTCTTTTCTTTTCTTGTCTTTTTCCAGAATATTTGTGGCCATTAGTGGATATTATTTAAAATCAAGATATATCAGTTCCCCTTCTCTTTCCCCCCATCATTTGGGGGTTTTGACCCGAGCCTCCCGCATGTATAATCGTTTATGAGCTTCCGTAGAGGTAGGTATAGTGTGACAACAGACATTGGGTATGGTCATACTATTCTCCCACATCTCGAGTAATCACATTTTATTTACTTAAACATAATTGCGTTAAACAAGTACTTTTGTACTTTACAGGCCCCACAAACACTAAACTCGAAAACGAACAGGACTCTTCTCTCCCCCTACGACTCCCCAGCCATCATCTTTGGCTGCGGCTGCTTGGTATAGCCCTGTGTAAATCCCTAATTGGGAGGTGTTGTTGTGGGACCACCAGGACCAATACTTGGAAGTCTGGTCATGCACTGACACCTATAACATTGGAGGTAGGGGATCATGCATGCGTATATTGACTTCACAGAAACGTTACCGCTACCGCACATTCATGCAGCATATATAATGTTAAATGATTACAAACTACCTTTTGCATATATTAACCAATATATTGTCTTGTATACATACCATAGAATAAGAAAATATCTCCAAAATCCTCGTCCATCTGCAAATATACTTTATCCTTGTCTCCTGATGAAGCCTATCCAGGCGAAACATGTCGAGCGTTTGGACAAGTATCATGACCTATGTATTTTGAGTGTATGATCATAAAGGTGTTCTATTAGGAATTGTATGTAGTACCTTTGAACCCTGTGACCTATATACTGCTGTACATGGAGTCTAATATATATTCTTTTTTTTTTTCTCTGTTTTATATGTCAATAAAATAAGAATTTTTATTATATTTCTATGAAACTCTTTTTGTGCGTGTACCTTAGACAGTCCCGTATCTCCAATATCCTTTTTCTTGTATATTAATCTGGGATGATAGTACAATACTTATGAGTAACTTTAGGAGAACACTCCAGTCTAGCGAATTTTGAAAAGTTGTTTTGATAAGGGTCTAGGATGGACTTGGAGCAGGACCCCAGGCACAAAAAAAAAAAAAAGAAAAATGGTGTGGGGTCCCCTTCAAAATCCATACCAGGCCCTTATCCAGGTAAGCAGCCTGGCTGGCCAGGAAGGTTTGGGCAGTGAATGTGCACTCCCCCTCTACTAATCCTTACCAGGCCACATGTCCTCAACATCGGGAAGGAACTTTTGGGAAGGGGATGCATATAAGATATAGGCAACAAGTCTCCTTTTTACCAGAAAGGAGATGACCCTACCAGAAACAGCAATTACAGGCTACGACCAATGCTCTGCAGTGCTACGAGTGCCCTTCTTGCAGTGCTCATGTCTCCTAGTGACGTGGGCACTACCTACTGGCTGCAGCCAATACCCATCTTCTGGGTCCACAATGGGCCCTTTAGTCTTAAAGGACCGGTGTCGCGCTGTCACAAGAGGATGGTAGCAAGACCAGTCAGGAAAACAGTGGAGACTAGGGGAGAGCAGCCAGTCCTCACCACCAGAAGAGGCTCCACAGAGGACCATGTTAGGTCAGCAGATGAACAGGACAGCTGGGCAACTAACAGTTTCAGAAGAAGATAGCAATAGCAGTCTATGTATTTCCCTAATGCAGTGCCATATCAGCTCACCTCTTTCCTTCAGAAATTTCCTTTAACCAGAAGGTGTTGTTTGCTTGTGGTGGGGTCCTTATTAAAGATAGTGGTGCACATACTCACCATTTCCGATAAGCATTGGGAAATATATTTCTTTAGTCATTCATGGAGGGAGAGGAAGGCGCGGGCAGCTCGGTGACGGCCGGCACAGCGAGATCTCTTTAGTGTGGCTTTTCTTCAAAGATTCCAACCATTCTGACGCGATGCTGAGTGTCCGGATGGCAGCGGCGATATCTGTGTTTTACAGACTTGTTAATGACAGCCCTCCGGTGCGGAAGCTCCATGGGGTTTACAGCGAGCGCAGAGAATCCATCGGAGGACTGTAAAGCGATGGCACAAATGAAGTACATGTGCAGGTTTTCTTTTTTTTAAGAAATATTATTAAAGCCGAACTCCAGGGAAAAAGATAAATACGCAGATGTAGCACCCTCCTAGGTAGGTGCTAGGCTGAGTGTATATTAGTTTATAGTTTCTCTGCTTAACCACTTGCATACTGGACACTTTTACCCCCTTCCTGCCCAGGCCAATTTTCAGCTTTCAGCGCTGTCACACTTTGAGCAACAATTGCGCGGGCATGCAACACTGTACCCAGATGAAATTTATATAATTTTTTTCATACAAATAGAGCTTTCTTTTGACAGTATTTAATCACCACTGGGTTTTTTTATTTTTTGCTAAACAAATGAAAAATTATGAAAATGTTGCTAAAACATTTAGAAAACAGGTAATTTTTTTCCTTCCCTGATGTGCGCTGAGGTGGAATGGATGGGCAATGATAGGAGACACTGACGGGCACATATAAGGTGGCACCGATGGGCACTGATGAGGCTGCACTGATGGGCACTGATAGGCAGTGATAGGCAGCACTGATGGGCACTGATAGGTGGCCCTGATAGGTAGCACAGATGGGCACTGATAGGCGGCCCTGATAGGCAGCACTGATGGGCACTGATAGGCGGCCCTGATAGGCAGCACTGATGGGCACTGGTAGGTGGCACTGATAGGCAGAACTTATAGGTGACATTGATGAGGAGACACTGATCGGCACTGATTTGTGGCACTGATGGGCACTGATGGACACTGATTGGCAGCACTGATGAGCACTGATTGGCAGCACTGGTGGGCACTGATAGGCAGCACTGGTGGGCACTGTTGGGACTGCACTGATAATCAGGACACTGATAATCAGTGTAGAAGTCCCTTTAACTCAAGCTTGTTATTGGTTCTCTTCTCTCCCCGTGCTGTCCACACCTCCCAACATTTTGAGATGGGAACAAGGGACACCTACTAGCAAAAGTATGTAGGCGTAGGACACGCCCCCTGCCACACCCTCTTAAAGGAAAATTCGTTTTTTTTTTACCACTACTATATCTTTATATTGGCTTTTAAAATCTACAAATGCAGCAATTTAGAATTTGGATGAAAGGTTTAACGCTGGGAAACTCTTTTTAAAAGATAAATAGTGTATTTTATGTACAACTATATGGATCAGACCAAAATGAGGGACACATGAGGAAGAAAGAGGGACAGAGGGACATCTCCAAGTCAGGGACTGTCCCTCGAAATCAGTCCCTGAAACTTTCCTGAAACCACAGAAACGTGCTGTCCTTTAGCACATACACAGCAGTGCCATTAATTGGTAATGACACCCTCACGCATCTGCTGACATGTGCTGTGCAACCGTATGATTTTGAAAAAGGGACTTTCTTCCGCATTTCTAGCGCATAGAGCAGCCCATTGAAATAATTGGGCCGCCCTACACACAACCTACATCTTTATCCACCCTATCAGTACACCTTTGCATTCTAAAACCCCTGCTAACCTCTGCACCCCAAACCTCCCCCATCCTCTCCACTCCAAACCTCCACCCCTTTACCTCTACCCACCTCCTCTGCTCATCTTTGCACCCACCTTCCTTACCTCTATACATCATCTCCTTACCTGTGCACCCCAAACTGTAATTCCTTCTCTGCCTACCTCTGCACACCCCACACTATCCCCACCACCACCAATTTTCTTACCTTTGCAGAACAGGCTGATGTTAGGCTGAATGACCACAGTTACAGGCAGGGCTTTCAAGCATGCCCCTTTATCTCCCCTCAGGAGGGCATGATATAAATATGAATGCCGCCTCTATTTTCATGCTGCCGATCCACGACTATTCACATATTAATGCAGCCGCTATTTACATATAAATGCCGGTATTTACATGTAAACACAGGGTCTGCAGGTGAGTCATCTGTACACAACAATAGGGCAGAGCTGGGCAGCATTAGTAGCAGCACTTCACACTGAGATATCAGGACACAGCACTGGACTAAAACCTCAAGGGACGAGGGAATTTAAACTGGGATAGTTGGCAAGTATGAGGCAGCTGCTTTGGGCCCCACAACAATGACAGGGACCAGGGTAGCTGCCCCTTTTGCCCTGCCTTCCAAACGGCCCTGAGTGGCACGAGCCACCTGCGGGGGGGGCGGGGGGAATACTTTACTAAGTGCCGCAAGCCACCCGCAGGGGGTGGGGGTTTCGGGTGCTGTGAATGTGCTGTCAGTGTCTGTGATGCTGATCTATATACTATGTGTGATGCTGATCTATATAACGTATCTGTAATGCTGAGCTATATACCCCATCTGTGAGGCTGAGCTGTATACTCTGTCCTGTAAAGCTGAGCTGTATACTCCTGACACTATGGGCAAGTGGAATACAGGGGGCTGAGTGGGTGGATTCTATAAGGGGTGGGGCTTATGGGAAGTAGGAGGGGTCAAAAAGGAAGGGCGGGGTCTGGCACCCCCCATCCTAAAATGTCCCCAGCCACCACTGCACCTGACACTTCTTCCTTTGTCTCAGCTGGCACTGAATTCAGCAGTGTCACCAACCTAAGGGAGCAGTGATGTAATTTTTCTCGGTTATGTGACAAAGCTCGGGATTAGTGATTGGCTACTAGTCCATAATACTGTCACAGGGCAGCAGGACCCATGCACCTCCATACCATGCAGGGACGGAGAATGCAGCGGTGATGGAGAGTGCAGGTGGGTATGGGGGGGCCCTTTGCAGAAATAATTTAATATGATTGTAAATGCTCTACGTTTTTCTTAAAATAATAAGCATGTTATACTTTCCTGCTCTGTGCAATGGTTTTTACACAGAGTAGCCCTGATCCTCCTCTTCTGGGGTCCCCTGCCAGTGCTCCTGGCTTCTCCCGCATCCAAATACCCCCATAGCAAGGGCACTGATACATGGGTGCCTTGTAGCTTACACATAAGCTTGGAGTTTTCCTTGGATTTTTGTGAGTTTGGATTTTTGTGAGCTTGGAGTTTTCCTTGGATTTTTCCTTGGCTTTTTTTTCTAAAATATGTTGCCTTCCAATGCTGCTTGCTGCAATTGCCAGGTATAGGTGGGGGCAGTGGCTTCCTTTTTTGTGCTGCTGTCTTTGAGCCTATGGGCAAAGAGAGAGCCAAGAGAGCCTCTGCTCTCATGCATATCACTGGATTGAGATCAAGCTCAGCTTAGCTCTGAGGAAGGGGGTGCACCCCCGAAACACGTTAGCTGTACCCCGTGTTCTGTGCATGTCCATGTATTGTTTTTATGGCCTTTTGTCAGTCACGTTTTGTGAGTACCCACTTTTATATAAAACATTTTTATTACTAAATTATCTTTGGTAAGCTCAGGCAAGTATAAGGGGTGTGTGTGGGGAGCATTTTTATTTTTTAACCTTTTTTTTACCTTTATGCAGAGAATGCAACTTCTGCCTTTAGAACCACTTTTATTTTAACGAACAAGGTGACAGGGTCTCTTTAAGTTAGAAATATTGCATAAACCAAATTTTTTTTTTCCTACAAGAGCCAATTACAACTCAGGAAATACAGGAATTTAAATATTCCGTTTTATATGACTATAACCGTGCAAGCTTACTTATTATATTTGCTCCCTTGATTAAAGCCCAATCCCAGTTAAAATGTTTTATTTTGTTTTGCATAGCGCCGGGAAAGATTAGCACATCGGTCGGGTTTTATTGCTGCTGTTTTCCGTATTAGAGAGTCTTCCACTCACATCCTGTCAGGGCAGGATGAAAAAGAAAGCCAAACCAAAAAAATACATTTCTAGTAGTGCAAAAAAGCAGTAGGACATCTAGGTTTTTTTACAGCTGTCTGTGCCTTCTTGTCTCTGTAACTCCTCTATTTTATGTCCTGGTGTCACAGATACAGGAAATGAAGGAAACTCTTCCCAAGGTGGTCACAGACAGGAATAATAATAATAAAAAATAAAAAAAACAACACCTAAATAATGTTCCCAGCCTCTTGAAAGATCTCCTCAAGACGCTGAATAACAAGGGAACTGATCCATGCTAGGTGGCCCATTGCAACTTAACTTAACATCTTAAATGCTGCTCCTTTACTTGCAGTATTTACCATCTCCCACTAGTTTATCCTCCTGTCAATACCTTGTAATTTGCTCCCTACTTTGCCGTACGTATTTGACAAGTTAATATTTATAGTCTATTGTGTCCTGCTGGGCACAGTTTTATGACTACTATTGTGGCACACTGCTTTCTTGACTGGGGTACTCCAGCCAGGAAAGGGGGGGGAGGTAAAAAAAAAAACACCCCCCCGGGGGCTAGAAAATAGGCCACCCGACCCAACCCCTCCCCACTATATAATATTTATAGTCTATTGTGTCCTGTTGGTCACAGTTTTATGACTACTATTGTGGCACACTGCTTTCTTGACTGGGGTGCTCCAGCCAGGGAAGGGGGGGGAGAGGTAAAAAAAAAAAAACACCCCCGGGGGCTAGAAAATAGGCCACCCGACCCAACCCCTCCCTCGGTGGGTGGTACTCACATGGTTGGGCGCCGAGCTGAGAGAGATGACGGCGGGCATCTCCTGGATCTCCCCATACATCCTCCCCGCCCCCCCCCCCCAGTGCTGGCCAATACGATCGATTATACTCTCATCCAATCGCGCTCCTCCCACTTCCTGATTGGCTGGGAGGATAAGCAGGGAGGCAATAGCAAATTTTAATTCGCTATTGTCACACAACTGGGTGGGCTCAGGGCGCAGAGCTCTGCACCCAAAGTCCTACCCTTTTTTAAGACAATTAGAGCGTCACCCCCTGCACCCTGTATGGAGCGGCCGCCACTGCTGTATATTCTAAACAAAGTTTTTGTACTTTTCTAAAAATTCTTCAATAAAGAATAAAGTTTAAAAAAAAAAAAACAACAACAATAATTTTAACTCTTATACACTCTATCTAAAAAAATTTAAAGAATGGAGTTAAAAACCTGATCTACTCCTTCCCCCCTCTATTTTCAGAAGTAAGAAAAAGCTTTGGCTTGAGTTCATCTTTAAAGTGTTTTTTGAAGGCTCAAGATTGTTTTACCTTTATGCATTTTATGCTTGAAGGTAAAAAAAACTTCTGTGTTTAGCTCCTCCCACAGCCCCTCCCCTAATTCTCACCTGAGCTCCCTCTCGTTTGAGTGATGTGCACGAGAGCTGAGCTACACCTGGGTCTCTCATTTTTCATTGGCTGAGATAGCAATGGGAGCCATTGGCTCCTGCTACTGTCAATCACAGCCAGTGAGCCAATGCGGAGAGAGTAGGGGGCGGGGCTGAGCCTCGGCTTTATGTGTCTTATGGATGCACAGAGAGGGCAGAGGAGCGAGCATGCACCAGTGCCTCCAGAGCAAACCGCTTGCTATTGGGGGGCACTGGCTGAAGAGGAGGAGCCAGGAATGCCGATGAGGGGACACGAGAAGAGGATTGGGGCTGCTCTGTGCAAAACCATTACACAGAGCAGGTAAGTATAACATGTTTGTTATTTAAAAGAAACATATGCACATTTTAATGTTGCAGCAGCTTCGGTCTGACTTTCATGTAGCTTGAGGACCATAGACTTGAATGTTAACCCTCAGAAGTTGCATGAAAATCGTACCTGAATATTATACAATGCAACAGTCATCCATTATCACTGGTCAAAGCCAAAGTTGATCCAAGTTGCACCCCTCCAAAGTTGCACCAAATTTGCACTCCAAAGTTGCTCCAGCGCAACTTTGGCGTTGTATAGGTGTGAATGGAGCCAAGTAGAGTACTTATACTATACTATATATATAGCATGTAGCTACTGGGACCCGCTGTCAGTTTGACAGCCAAAGTCACGGTCTGTTTAGCAGAGTTACTAATTTGCTCAGAGTTTGTTAACATGTATAAGAACTTTGATACATTGTAATTAGGGGTAGAGCAACTAATTGCAATCTATATTTTTTAGAGTCTCTGACGTGAACCTTAAATCAAATTTTTTTTTTTTTTTATCATACGTTTTTTGTAGGTAACATTTTATTATCTAACTAGACCTAACTAACTCTTTCCTCTCTTCACTCTTCATAGTTATTTGACAATTTAAAAAAAAACAAAAGTAAATTCTCTCAATCTACATTAACTACTTTTAATCCTTATGCTGCCAGCATTAGTAAATAGATAACAATATTATATCTATAATAGGTATATTATATAATATTATTTTTACTTGTTTTAACCACCTGATTACTTTGCACTTAAACCCCCCTCCTGCTCAGACCAATTTTCAGCTTTTGGCGCTGACGCACTTTGAATGACAATTGCGCGGACATACAACACTGTACCCAAATGAAATTTTTATCATTTTTTTCCCGCAAATAGAGCTTTCTTTTGGGGGTATTTAATCACAGCTGGGGTTTTTATTTTTTGCTAAACAAACAAAAAAAGATGGAAAAAAAAAATCATGTTTAATAGTTTGTTATAAAATTTTGCAAACAGGTAATTTTTCTGCTTCATTGATATGCGCTGATGAGGCGGCACTGGTGGGCACTGATAAGCTGCACTGGTGGGCACTGATAGGCTGCACTGGTGGGGACAGATAAGTTGGTACTGATGGGCACAGCAAAGATGGCACTGATGGGCAGGAATGGGTGGCATGGATGGGTGGGATGGATGGGTGGCACCAATGGCACTGATGGATGGCACGGATGGGCAATGATAGATGGCACTGATAGGTGGCACTGATAGATGGCACTGATAGGTGGCACTGATGGGCACTGATGGGCACTGGTAGGGGACACTGATGAGCACTGGTAGGCGACACTGATGAGCACTGGTAGGTGACACTGATGTGCAGCACTGGCACTGTGGGCACTGACAGATGGCACTGTGGGCACTGACAAATGGCACTGTGGGCACTGACAGGTGGAGCTGGTGGGCACTGGTAGGCGGCACTTTTATAAGGTGTCAGCGCGAGGAGGAAAAAAAGCCGATTATCGGCTCTGTTATTATCACATGATCAGCTGTCATTGGCTGATATATATATATATATATATATATATATTGTATGTACAGTATATATATATATATATATATATATATATATATATATATATATATATATTTTGTATGTACATACATATATATACACATATCAGATACAAGAAAAAAAATACAATAATAAAAAAAAAAAAATACAAGAATAATATCGAAAACATCACATCTGCAACAGTTTCTGGCTAAAATCTTTAATTCCCTACCTCAGGCAGGGACACATATATATGGAATGTTTTGTATATTTGTATATATATATATATATATATATATTTTTTTTTTTTATATTAAATGCAGCAATCCTGGATTAGATTTTTCTTTTATAAATGGCCTTTGGGATGGTCTGATTGCCTTGCACTGGGAGACTTACCGATGTGCAATTCACCTCACCTGTATAAATCTAAATATATATAAATAAATATATATATATATATATATATATATATATATATATTATATATACACTGTATATATATATATATATATATGTATATATATATATATATATATATATATATATATATATATATACTGTATATATATATTTCTATAGTACCACCAAAAGAAAGCCCTGATTGTAATATGTAATAAAATGATTAGGCTGATTGGTGAAATGTGGAAAGGTCTCCGCAGCTTAGGGGTTAATTTGCTTTATTCTAAAATGTTGCAGCAATTTCATAACAAAATAATGAAAAAGGTACATCTATACGGGGGACCAGTCCTCAAAGTTTAACCTTCTATCGGTTGGGGTAATTTTGCTTAGCATAGCGGATTGTCCTAGAAAAATTCTGGCAAAGCCTTCGCCCCCAAAATTGGAACACGTTAAGCAGAGACAGAAAGCTTATGAACAAATAATGGTCGTCTGCCAAGGTAAATACATGTGGTTCACAGGCTGCGGTCTGAAAAGTCTCTCTCTTTCAGTACGCAGCGAAAATCCTCTGCCAGCATTTCCCATGGCATTATTGTACAAAGGCCGTCTTCCCTCTTTCGAAAGACAAGGCTGCCTCTATTCTAGCCGTCTAGAATGGAGCTGGAATGAAGTCACATATCAAGGTAACCTCGGAGTGGTAGAATGTTCTTCGCATGCTGAGTCTTTCATGAGGTGTGTCCGGGCTTCTGTATAAAACCGATTTCTTGCAGCTGAAGACTCAATCTAACACGTTCTGGTCTCTCCGTCCAAAGCTGAGGCTTGGCTCCTGTGAAGAGCCGTCTAGAGGCTCCAAACGCCGCATGAAAAATAGCATTCAAATTGCTGCCATGAGTTCCTAAAAGGAATCTACCACTGTGTTTTGTAAATTTAAAGCTGAACCCCAGACCCACATATAAAAAAAAAAAAAAAAAACCTAATTCAAATCTGTATTTATTAATAGATCATTATATATATGTAATAAAGGCAAGCGGTGAGAGTTCCAGAATATGACCTCTCATGGTCCCTGTACAGCTGGATTGTTAGGCCTCATGCACACTAGGCTCTTCTGAATAGACATGTGCACAACAAAAAAATGTGTTTATTTTCGTTTAGTTTTTTTCGTTTCCGGAAAAAATTTGTTTATTTTCATTTCGTTTTTTTTCATTTCCGTTGATTCGTAACGATTCGTACATTCGTAAGTCGTCGGTGTTCGTATTCGTAACGATTCGTACATTCGTAAGAGTTATTTTTTCGTTGATTCGTTTTTTCGTTTAATTTTCGGACGCATTCGTATTTATTCGTACATTCGTAACATTCGTAACATTCGTAGATTCGTAATCGGAGCACAATTCATAATTGTATGTAATGTGTATGCTATTATTACATTTTAATAATTTACGAATCGAAAAAAAAAGAAGTTACGAATCAAAAAAAAAAGTTACGAATGTACAAATTTTTTTGTTCAATCCATTCGAAGCACGTTAAGCAACGCCATTGTAAGAGACATGGAAAATTACAAATCAAAAAAAAAAGTTACGAATCGGAAAAAAAAGTTACGAATCGAAAAAAAAAGTTACGAATCGAAAAAAAAAGTTACGAATGTACGAATTTTTTTGTTCAATCCATTCGAAGCACGTTAAGCAACGCCATTGTAAGGGACACGGAAAATTACCAATTCAACAAAAAAAAAAAAAGTTACAAATTTTTTCGTTCATTTTAGTTTTTCCGATTTTCTTCATTAGTACATTCGTTGTTTCTAATTAGTTTTTTTCGGATTTTCGTTGTTTTTCGGATTCGTTCGATTCGAATGATTCGTTATTCGGATTCGTACGATTCGAACGATTCGTTCATTCGTACGAAAACGAACGAACGAAACAAAACGAAAAACGAAAAAAAAAAAAAACGAAACTAATTGTACTTGACATTAAAAATATGCCTAAAGCCGCGTCTTTTAAAAATGCTTAGGGGCGTTTAGATGCATTCAGGTGCATCAAGCATTTATTAATTTCATTGGCCCGAATATTGTTATTCTGGTTACTCAAATGAATAAATGCTCAAGCGCTAAATGCGCCCAGTGTTTAGACGCACTAACACGCGTTAAGGTAGATCTAAGCACATCAAGTGTTTTTGTTTTGCCCAAACGTTCCTCTCTTGAATTTGATTTTGATGGCTTCAGATTTCTGTCCTCAAATGCCGCTGCCTCTAAACTCCTCCATAAGCCTATGTGTGCATAGACATAGAGAAGCGTTTAGGGGCATAAAAAAAAAAAAAGTCAAATGCCTGTGAAAGGGCATTTGAAAGCTGCAATTAGAGATGTGCACAACAAAAAAATTTGTTTATTTTCGTTTCGTTTTTTTCGTTTCCGAAAAAATTTTGTTTTTTTTCGTTTTGTTTTTTTCGTTTCCGTTGATTCGTAACGATTCGTACATTCGTAAGTCGTCTGTGTTCGTATTCGTAACGATTCGTACATTCGTAAGAGTTATTTTTTCGTTGATTCGCTTTTTCGTTAGTTTAATTTTCGTTTATTCGAAATTCGGACGCATTCGTATTTATTCGTACATTCGTAACATTCGTAGATTCGTAATCGGAGCATAATTCATAATTTTATGTAATGTGTATGCTATTATTACATTTTAATAATTTACGAATCGAAAAAAAAAAGTTACGAATCGAAAAAAAAAAGTTTTGAATCGAAAAAAAAAAGTTACGAATGTACGAATTTTTTCGTTCAATCTATTCGAAGCACGTTAAGCAGCACCATTGTAAGGGACACGGAAAATTACCAATTCCACAAAAAAAAAAAAAGTTACGAATCGAAAAAAAAATTACGAATCGAAAAAAAAAAGTTACGAATGTACGAATTTTTTTGTTCAATCTATTCGAAGCACGTTAAGCAGCACCATTGTAAGGGACACGGAAAATTACCAATTCAACAAAAAAAAAAAGTTACGAATGTACGAATTTTTTCGTTTCCTTTTTTCGTTTTTCGGATTTTCTTCATTCGTACATTCGTTGTTTCTAATTTGGTTTTTCAGATTTTCGCTGTTTTTCGGATTCGTTCGATTCGAACGATTCGTTAATCGGATTCGTACGATTCGAACGATTCATTATTCGGATTCGTTCGATTCGAACGATTCGTTCATTCGTACGAAAATGAACGAACGAAAAAAACGAAAAAAAAACGTAACGAATTGCACATGTCTAGCTGCAATGTGTATGAGGCCTTAGAGAAAGAAGCAGGAGTCAGATCATGTGCCAACAAGGAGCATGCTGATAGAAGGAAAAAACAGAGTGACATAGAGATGATCTGATCCCTGTGCTGCTTCTTATTTCACTGTCCAGTAACAGGCTGGGGTTGGTCCAGGACAACCTAGGCCCGGAGAAATGGGATGAATGATTCTGGCCCTTAGACCTCTAGAGCCAGTCAATTGATGTGCAGCCAAGGAGTATACTGATAGGAGAAGAAAGCAGAGTGACAAAGATATAAGCTCATCGCTGTGCTGCTTCTCCTTTTTCTGTCCAGTCACAGGCTGGGGGCAGGTCCAGGACAACCTGGGTTCAGAGGATTGGGATGTATGATACTGGCCATCAGACTGAGGACCCGTAGAGTCAGTCAGTTAATGTAATGACAAGGAGCATACTGATAGGAAGAGAAAGCAAAGTGACAAAGAGATAAGCTCATCAATGTGCTGCTTCTCCTTTTACTGTCCAGCCACAGGCTGGGATGGGTCCAGAATAACCCGGGCTTGGAGAAAGTTGAATGATGTTGGCCATCAGGCTCAGTACATCTACGGTCAGTCAGTTAAAGCGGAGTTCCACCCAAAAATGGAACTTCCGTTTTTCGGAATCCCTAACTTGTATAGCGCTGCAAATGTGAACGGAATCGCCTACTACTGTAGTCTGACAGCGGGAAGTTTCCTGAATCTCTGCCGTCAGACTACAATGATCACTGCTACCAAGCATGTGTGGTCCCTCCGGTGTCACATTTAGCACCTTTCAGGGGGGGGGGGGGGGGGGGGAGAGCAGATACCTGTATAATCCAGGTATTTGCTCCCACTTCCAGGCATAGATAGCCACAGTAACCGCAGATATCTGTGCCATATCCGGCGCCTCCTCTGTCTCCCTCGCTGTCTTCTGGGAGACACACATGTCCCAGAAGACAGCAGGGACCAGTGGGATGCGCAGCGTGACTCTTGCATGCGCAGTAGGGAACCAGGCTGTGAAGCCGCAAGGCTTCACTTCCTGATTCCCTTACCAAAAATGGCGGCGCCTCCCCCCGAGAGCCGAGGGACAGATCGGCTTTGGGTGCCGACATCGCGGGCGCCCTGGACAGCTAAGTGTCCATATTTTAAAAGTCAGCAGCTGCAGTATTTGTAGCTGCTGACTTTAAAAAAAAAAAAATTTGCGGAACTCCGCTTTAATGAGCTGACAAAGAGCATACCGATAGGAGGAGAATGCAAGGTGACAGAAGCTGGGGCTTCTGGGCTAGAAGGAAGTAGGTTGAATGATGTTGGCTATCATACTGATATCTAGTTGCAGCACGAAAGGGAAATCTCTGTATTTAAGGTGAGTACTGCAACAAAAGCTGGTTTTGTTATTTTATTTTTATTTTTTTTGTTTGAATGGGTCATATCTTGCTGACGGTTTAACGGGTTTTCATAGGTAGATATTAAAAGTGCATTTTAGACAAAGATTCAAAAAGTTTGCATGGTTTGAATTTACACGCACAGTAGAACTTACAGCTAAGAGCTGGTTCTTTTAATTTAAATTTGTGAGAATTTGGTGTGACTGGCCTAGTCCAGGACAAGGTAAGTATACAGAACAAGAGATTAGAAAAACTGAAGTCAAACAGCTAAATGAGCAGTTGAAATACAAGGGGTGTAAGTAGTGTTGGTCCTCGGGTGTCTAACAGGTCAAGCCAAGAGAAGAAATTAAAGACCCATAGGATGGTAAAAAGTAAGAGGAGAGGTGGGAGAGTCCTTATAGTGTGTTTATGTACTGCAGTTGTTTGATCAAAACCAAAAATATAGATATTAGATAGAAAGAGAATAAAGAAAAAAAATAACGGGTGAGGTTGCAGACACCCAATGGGGTAAGGCAACCAACCCTCTATGATCACAGATGGAGAAAATACCTTTCTCCATGCAGGATGGGCTCAGTTGCAATCAATGCCTTGGGGGTCCCGATCCTGAGTCCTCTGTGGGGCTGGTATCAGTTGGGTGGTAAGAATTCTTGGGTAGGAGAAGGACAAAAGATCCACCGGTGCTCTGAGAGGCATCAACTAGTGTGCATAGTGGGATTGTGGGGTGTCTGTGGATGGATTAGAGTTGTGATGTTGGATGAATAACAAAGAACTTTATTTCACCAAAAAAAAGTTTGTAGCTCATTCCAGTGAAATAAAGTTCTTTGTTACTTATCCAACATCATGACTCCACTCCACTCCATAGACACACCACAATCCCACTATGCACTCTAGTGGGTGCCTCGTCTGATTGGAGCACCGGCAGGCTTTTTGTCCTTCTCCTACCCAAGAAATCTTACCTCCCACCTAATAGCCCTACAAAGGACTCAGGATCGGCACCCCCGATGCACAATCCTACTACACAATCTAACAGGCACCTCTACGATTGGTGCACCACCTTTGTCCTTCTCCTACCCAAGAGTTGAAATACATACATGAGAGCTATTTTACGTTTAAAGAAATTGGTATTTCTCTATGGCTAGTTTTTGAGATATTTCGCGTATCATAATGCCCCGTACACACGAGCGGAACGTCCGACAGAAAAAATCAGGAGGGAGCTTTTCATCGTATATTCCGAGCATGTGTATGCCCCATCTGACTTTTTACGTCGAAAATTCTGACAGACCTAGAAAGAGAACATGTTCTAAATATTTCCGACGGAACCAATTCCTATCGGGAAAACCGCTCGTCTGTATGCTGTTCCGACGTACCAAAAACAACACATGCTCTGAAGCAAGTACGAGACGGAAGCTATTGGCTACTGGCTATTGAACTATCTTTTTCTAGTCCCGTCGTACGTGTTGAACGTCACCGCATTCTTGACGGTCGGAATTTGGTGTGATTGTGTGTAGGCAAGACAGTTTCAGCGGAATTCCGTCGGAACTCCGTCGGAAAAACTTTCAGAGTTTATTCTGACGGGAAAACCGGTTGTGTGTACAGGGCATAACTCTACCATAGAACAAAGGCAGGTTGGTGACCAGGCCAGCACTTTCTGTTTCAGACTGAAAACATTAGTTCACTGCCTTACAATTACCTGCCCCGTGCACTTCTTCAGTTGGCCCTTGGGCTGCTATTAGACATGTGCAATTCGTTTAGTTACGAATTTGTTTTCCGTTCAAATTCGTTATATTCGTTCATTCGTTATCGTACGAATAAACAAATGGTTTACTAAAAATTCTAACGAATAACGAACTATCGAAAAGAACGAATATGAAAAACAACGAAAATACGAAATAATTAAATTAGAAACATCGAAACTAAGAAAGAATGAAAATCCGAAAAACGAAAACAGAAACAACGAAAATACCGAACAAAGATTCAAAAATAACGAAAATCAAAATGAACGAAAAAAATCGAAATTACGAATATTCGGAAAAAGTAAATCAAAACAACGAAAATACAAAATAACAAAAATTCTGCTGATCGAGAATTCGAAAGAACGAATATTAGTTCTGATTCTGAAATATTCCATCCAGAGTCCAGATAGGGTGTGGTTGGGTCGGAGGCTCTGTGTTTTGGTGGATTTTTGAGTTAAGATCTGACTTGTGAGAGAGAAATTCTTTGTTTCTTAAACATGTAAATAGCATACACATTACATAAAATTATGAATTATGCTCCGATTACGAATCTACGAAAACAATGTTACGAAAGTACGAATAAATCAATCTTACGAAAGTACGAATGTAACTAAATCTACGAAAATACGAATTTCGAATCAACGAAAATTAGATTAACGGAAATACAAATCTTTTTAAATCAACGGCAATATAGCTCTTCCGAAAATACGATTGCATCTGAATACGAAATATAACGAAAATACGAATTTCGAATAAACGAAAATTATTCGAAATAACGGAAAAACTAATCAACGAAAAAATAACTCTTACGAAAATACGAACGAGTCCGAATACGAACACCGACGACTTACGAAATTACGAATCATTACGAATCAACGGAAACAAACAGAAACGAAACAAAACAAATTTTTATATTGTGCACATGTCTAGCTGCTATTCAGGTCTATCAGATAGGCAACATAATGGTCAACTAAAAGAGAGTGCATGGCAAATTGACAACGTTGCTTCTAACTGTGAGACCTAAAACAGGAAGTGCCCTTATTGGCAGGATCTCTAGATAAGGGAAGCAATTGACCAGTAGAATTTAGTTTGAATGTTCATTCAGAAATTAAGAAAAAATTTCCATACTTCACCTTTGATTCTTCTTGTCAATAGAATCCAAAACAATCATTGAATTATTCCCATTAACTATTTGAAAAATTTATGATCATTTTGAAAATGAAAATTCTAGCTTAAGAAGCTTACAACAGATTCACAAAAATTGATTTGCTGTATACAGTATCAGTATTGATATTGTACAGGTCTGGCTTTGGTAGACTGAATTCTGATTGGTTGTGCACTGTTTCACGATCTTGCAAAGTTCTCCAATGTATTGGAAAGCTATAGGGCCACTTTTTGTTTCCTCTGTAAAGTAGATCCATGCCAGGACAACTAAGGAGGTTTCTGGCGACATACAATTGCAGCAACATATCAATTATATTCAACTCCCTAAGGGCAGGTACCATAAGGTGGGTGCAGCAATATCTATTAAAGTGGATCTAAACCTACAAAAAAAATAAGCAGGCTGGCTCTTTATTGAAGAAGAGACATGCTATGTCTTTTCTGCAATAAAACAAACTTGCCTGCCTATTCGCAATTAGCTTTCAATTGTAAACTGAGCTTCTGCACCACGGTGGTGCCAGATTGAATCACTCGTATGCATATGCAGGAGCCACATTATCCCCCCTGCCAATTAATAAGACCAAAGACCTGCTACCTGGAAGTAGATGGGGAGAAGATTTCACTGCCCAACAAGGGATCTAGAGGATGTCACATCAATGGAACGGTAGTGAGTATCTGCGGGCATTATTTCTGCTTTAGGTTGCGTTCTTACTTGAGCATGGCAGAAACTCGCATTCCGCACTCGCGTTTGTTATCTATGTAATTGTCAAGCGTTCACATGAATGGGCTGCCCTACTTGCGACAACTAACCAAAGAAGCTCCAAAACCTTTTCTGGAGCAGAGAATTGCGTGCTCTTTCATCGCGCGGTTTTGCGCATTTGTAGCACCCTTGCAACATGATAAAATGCACAGCAAACACATAACTGCTACCCGCACACAGAGTGCCATTAACAATTAATGGCACTGCAAGTACAACGCATATTTGCAACAAGTTTCTGAAACCTGTGGCAAATGCATGTTTTTTGTGCAGTTTACCACACGTTTTGGAAACGGCAGGTGTGAATGGAGCCTTAAAGTTCAGCACTTGTTGGGTGTCTGTAGAACATCAACAGATCGAAGTGCATTGAAGGTTGCTAATTGGACAAAGCATGCACCTGACCTGTATGCTTTGGCCAAACACAGCGCGATGTGCTGTGAGAGCCATGATTGGCCAAAAACAGGGTGCCTTTGGCCAATCATGGCTCAGGGGCTAAGTCCATGCTCCACACTATATAAGGCTGCTTACACGGCGGCGTTGTATAGTGTGAATTAAGAGAGAGATTAGGCAGGGTAGTTAGTGGATTGAGAATGCAGTCAGTGTAGTATATATAATACAGTGCAGAGTATATAGTGTAGTCAGTGTAGTGTATAAAATACAGTGCAGAGTATATAGTGCAGTCAGTGTAGTATATAGAATACAGTGCAGAGTATATAGTGCAGTCAGTGTAGTGTAAACAATGCAGTGCAGAGTATATAGTGCAGTCAGTGTAGTATATCTAATACAGTGTAGAGTATATAGTGCAGTCAGTGTAGTGTATATAATACAGTGCAGAGTATATAGTGCAGTCAGTGTAGTATATATAATACAATGCAGAGTATATAGTGCAGTGCAGAGTATATATAATACAGTGCAGAGTATATAGTGCAGTGCAGAGTATATATAATACAGTGCAGAGTATATAGTGCAGTCAGTGTAGTGTATAAAATACAGTGCAGAGTATATAGTGCAGTCAGTGTAGTGTATATAATACAGTGCAGAGTATATAGTGCAGTTAGTGTAGTGTATAAAATACAGTGCAGAGTATATAGTGCAGTCAGTGTAGTGTATATTATACAGTGCAGAGTATATAGTGCAGTCAGTGTAGTGTATATAATACATTGAAGAGTATATAGTGCAGTCAGTGTAGTATATATAATACAGTGCAGAGTATATAGTGCAGTCAGTGTAGTATATATAATACAGTGCAGAGTATATAGTGCAGTGCAGAGTATATATAATACAGTGCAGAGTATATAGTGCAGTGCAGAGTATATATAATACAGTGCAGAGTATATAGTGCAGTCAGTGTAGTGTATAAAATACAGTGCAGAGTATATAGTGCAGTCAGTGTAGTGTATATAATACAGTGCAGAGTATATAGTGCAGTTAGTGTAGTGTATAAAATACAGTGCAGAGTATATAGTGCAGTCAGTGTAGTGTATATAATACAGTGCAGAGTATATAGTGCAGTCAGTGTAGTGTATATAATACATTGAAGAGTATATCGTGCAGTCAGTGTAGTATATCTAATACAGTGCAGAGTATATAGTGCAGTGCAGAGTATATAATACATTGTATTGAAGTGATTAAGGGGAACCCTATAACAGAATTAGGAAAAAAAACGGCGTGGGGTCCCCCCAAAATTCATACCAGACCATTATCCGAGCACGCAGCCTGGCAAGCGAGCGCCCCCCTCCCCCCGCCATCTTATAAACCAATGAGAGCGACGGAGGAGCAAACCTGAGAGTTTTCTACCCAAAAATTAGAAGACTTCAGCAAGATTTGGTTTGCTTTTAAGGGTGCGATGGTCTTTATATGGTTCCTGAGGGTTGTGAAAGTTCCTAAGCTTCTTTATACATTCTGGACCTTTTCTTGTGCCAAAAAATGTTCACTTCGTTAGCCTCATTATTTTACTTATTTTTTTTCGAAAACGTAAAGAAACAGACATTAAAAAAAAAATTCAATAAAAAAAAATTGAAGCAACAGTATACAAATAATGATAAAATACACAAAGAATGCTAAATAATTTCAACTAAAGTGCTGTAAATACACAATAATAAACAGATCCTCTAAATTAAAAAATAGAAATTAAGTAAACTACACCTACACCAATGAGCAAAATTCAGGGTTCAATTTAGTTTAAATTTTCAGACAGAGAAAAAAGTAATTTCACAGCAAAATGAATGAAGGTGAAATCTCCCAGCTTATCCCTATTCATGAGGCTTCTGTAAGCTACACAGTGCAAAGTGACAGCTACAACCAGGTAATAGCGGTAGTTTGCATTGCTAGGGGTGTATCTATTATTGTTGCATATACTGTTCTATATAAATATATTTACTTGACGCTATACATTTTTTATTGTCTTATTATTATCATATCATTTTTTTGTCATTATTATTATTCTTAGTAGTATATTCATATTATATTACTGTTAATAATAGTAATAAATAGTATAAATCGTGTATAATAATAATAATAATAATAAATCATTTTCCTTTTGTGTCTTTTTTCAACCTGGCTAACTGTGTAACTGTGTATAATAATATTATATTATTGTTAATAATAGTAATAATAATACATTTTTTGGGATTAATAAAGTATTCTGAATCTGAATATTATTATTATATTATTTTATTATCTCTATTAACTTTGATTGTATCACTTACTTTGTACAGTGCCTCAAGAAAATGATTGTGCTATATAAATAAATAATTATAGCAATAACAAAATGAATAAACAAATGAACGAACAGCAAATATATTCAAAGCAAAAAAAAAAAAAAGAGGTCAAATTTAACAAGTAATACAAAGTGTTAGCAAGTCTTGTCTCCTGCTCGCGTGTACAGTATCTAATGAGACCCGTCATAAAACCTGACCGATATTCAATTATCTGCCTGGTATAGCCATAAAACATCGATATTAAATCTGGCATAAAATCCACTTCCACCTTTATAGTTTTCCCCACCGCGCATTGAATCCAAGAAACTGTTTTCTTTCCTCCAGGCTGTTTCTCACTCTCAGAACACTGCAGAAAATCCTTTGTGAATTCCTTATTAATTTACAACCTGTTGATCTCCCCAGGTGCTGCTGGCACGGCACACGGGTCCCAGGGATCGCTGCCGCTCGGAAACAATGTATCTATATAAAGTCAGCCATTAGGCCAGGCCTTGCATATTTTCCAAAGTTTCCATTGAGCAATTTTTTATAATCGGCCCGGTACGGCGTGATTGAAGGGGCGCAAAGTTTCCAAATTATTTTATTATTCGTTTATTAAACGTCTTTACATGCCCAACTGGCGCCATGTTTAATCATCTTAGGCATTATGGGTGTATTTGTTGGTACGTTTGTCTCACTGGCAAAACAAGGTGGGGGGGTTGACTTTGGTCCCCAAGTTTAGAGGGGTCCCTAGAAATTAGGAAAGCTGATCTGCAAACGATTTAAAAAAAAATATATGCATATCTGTATTCAGAGAACAGAAGAGATCTATAATAGACACTGGAAGAACAAGCACACAAGAATAGAAAAAAGCGCATGGTGATGGGAATTTTTTCTCTAAACATCCTCCAAAAAATCCCTTTAAATAAATTTGAAAAAAAAAAGAGTTCAACTTTGTGTTTGTCAAGCAAATTTTGCCTAAGCAGCTCAATGCATAGGTGTTATTTAGATATAATTTAATTAATTAGATCTAATTAGGTATTCTATATAAATTATGTATAATTGATTTATTTGGGTTCAGCAAAATGTATCCCACAGTGAAATGGGCACATTTCTGGCAAACTCCATTTTGCCGAAATCACTCTGCTTATCCTCACTAATAAAGAAGCCTGGTTACAGCCTTTTTTTTATAGCAAGCACTGAAGCCAACTAATCATTTCATTGAACCCTTGGTGAGTTTTACTGAACCTCTCAAAGATCATGATTCAACAGGTTCAGGGGGACTATCTTTACATACACTATATTACCAAAAGTATTGGGATGCCTACCTTTACACCAGGTGTGCCCCACCAGTGGCCCGCGGAGCCCTCTGATGTGGCTCACGACCTCCTGCTCTGGGATTGAATAGAAAGAATACTGTTATTAAAGGTCAGTTTATTACTAAAATCACAGTGTGTATATGGGCATATCTTTTCTGCAGTGGTTACTGGGCTGCTTTCAAACTGATACCCAGGGGCAGAGCAGTTTACCTGCGGGTTACCTGCACTGAGCCATAAACTTCTATTATTACCTGTGAGTTTGGTGAGCTTTCTGAAAGTGCACCAAACCTGCAGAATATAATAGCAGTCTATTGCAAACTGCAGGAAAGCCAAAGGTACACTGCGTTGCACACGTGGTGCGGGTAAACCGCAGCGCATCACTGTGAAACCAGCCTTGGACCCCTTTCACACGGTCAGTCCGACAGTCTGATCAATTGGACCCCCCATTCACCTCTAAGTAGTGGCAGACATAAACCGACTTGTGTTCTACCTCCAATACGATCCACTTAAAAGTCTTGGACTGCGTCCGTGTCCGCTCTCTAAATGCAAAGTGGACACGGACGTCCACCCGCTCCACTCATTGTGACCCGCGACCGGTTACCAAGTCGCTTAAGTGGCCCTCGCTCTTCAAAAGTTTGGGCACCCCTGCTTTACACACACATGAACGTTAATGGCATCCCAGTCTTATGCCCTGTACACACGATAGGATTTTCCGACAACAAAATCCATGGGGTTTTTTCCGACGGATGTTGGCTCAAACTTGTATTGCATACACACGGTCACACAATGTTGGTCGGAAATTCCGAACGTCAAGAACGCAGTGACGTACAACATGTACGACGAGCTAAGAAAAATGAAGTTCAATAGCCAGTGCTGCTCTTCTGCTTGATTCCGAGCATGCGTGGCATTTTGTGGATCGGAATGGTGTACACATGATCAGAATTTCCGACAACGTATTTTGTTGTCGGAAAATTTGAGAACCAGATCTCAGATTTTGTGTGACAGAAATTCCTATGGAAAATGTGTGATGGAGCCTACACACGGTCGGAATTTCCAACAACAAGGTCCTATCACACATTTTCCATCAGAAAATCCTATCGTGTGTACAGGGCATTAGTCTGTAGGGTTCAATACTGAGTTGGCCCACAGTTTGCAGCTATAACAGCTTCAACTCTTCTAGGAAGGCTGTCCACAAGGTTTAGGAGTGTGTCTATGGAAATGTTTGACCATTCTTCCAGAAGTGCATTTGTGAGGTCAGGCACCAATGTTGGACGAGAAGGCCTGGCTAGCGGTCTTCACTCTATTTCATCCCAAAGGTGTTCTATCGGGTTGAGGTCAGGACTTTGTGCAGGCCAGTCAAGTTCCTCCACCCAAACTCGCTCATCCATGTATTTAGGGACCTTGCTTTGTGCACTGGTGCGCAGTCATGTTGGAACAGGAAGGGGCCATCCCCAAACTGTTCCCACAAAGTTGGGAGCATTAAATTGTCCAAAATGTCTTGGTATGCTGACGCCTTAAGAGTTCCTTTCACTGGAACTAAGGGGCAAAGCCCAACCCCTTTAAAACAACCCCACACCATAATCCCCTCTCCACCAAATGATTTGGACCAGTGCACAAAGCAAGGTCAATAAATACATGGATGAGCGAGTTTGGGGTGAAGTAATGATGGGCTTGATGTTCGAGTCAAACGTAAGTTTGACTCGAACATCAGCTGCCGCTGTTGGGACGCTCGCGGGAAGTTCACCTGCCGCAGTGCACCCCATAATTCACTGCGAGATCACAGTGCATTGAAGGCTGCTGATTGGCCAAAGCATACACCTGACCAATCACAGCGCAATGTGCTGTGAGAGCCATGATTGGCCAAAGGCAGGGTGCCTTTGGCCAATCATGGCTCAGGGGCTAAGTCCATGCCCCACACTATATAAAGCTGCTTACACAGCGGCCGTGTATAGTGTGAATGAAGAGAGAGATTAGGCAGAGTAGTTATTGGATTGAGAGTGCAGTCAGTGTAGTATATAAAATACAGTGCAGAGTATATAGTGCAGTCAGTGTATTATATATAATACAGTGCAGACTATATAATACAGTGTAATGAAGTGGTTAAGGGGAACCCTATGACAGAATTAAGAAAAAAATTACATGGGCCCCCCCCCAAAATCCATACCAGACCCTTATCCGAGCATGCAGCCTGGCAGGCCAGGAAAGGGGGGGGGTGAGCGAATGCCCCCCCTCCTGAACCATACTAAGCTGCTTGCCCTCAACACATGACATCAGAAGGGGGTGTGGTCACCTGGTTACATCACCGGTTGGCCCCACCCATACCTATATAAGAGCTGTCAAAGCAAATTAGAGACAGCATTCGGTGGGAGGCCTCTCATGGAGGATGAAAGTTTTGCATTTTTGCTATTTTTCGGGTCCGTCGCGCGGCGTAATCGATGATGGATTGCATCAAGGGACACATTTTTTTTTTTTTTTTTTTAAAAAAGGACTTGTCAAAAACTGTCTCTTGTGGTTTTTACTTTGGTGAATGGGTAGGGGTATGATGTACCCAATACCCATTCACCTGGGGGGGGGGCTGGATCTGGGGGCCCCCTTGTTAAAAGGGGATTCCAGATTTCGATAAGCTCCCCCGCCCGCAGTCCCCGACAACCACCAGCCAGGGTTGTCAGGAAGAGGCCCTTGTCCCCATCAAAATGCACCCTCCTCATGTTGAGGGCAAGCAGCCTGGTATGGTTCAGGAGGGTGGGCTCGCTCGTGCCCCCCTTTCCAGGCCTGCCAGACTGCATGCTAAGATAAGGGTCTGGTGTGGATTTTGTGGGCGACTCCGTGGCCCACGCCAATTTTTTTTTACATTTTTGCACTTTTTTTTTCTTTTTTTCATCTATATTGCTGGGAGTCGGCAATACATTAAAGCCGCGAGCAAGTTTAAATGAAATTTTTTCCTTTACAAATGTAATTGTTGCTGTGGCATGTTCAACACATCACATAGATGCGCCATTTTACAGACAGACTAAGGGGACCCCCCAGGCACGATATTTAAAGGAATATTTCATTTTTATTGTTTCACTTTAAGCATCAGTAAAATCACTGCTCCTTTAAAAACGATTGTTTAAAAAACGTTTTTATGGCAATAACTTGCATATAAGCCTTTAAAATGAGGACTTTGAATTTTTCATGTTCGTTTCCCATAGACTTTAATAGGGTTCTCATGTTCGCTAGAACCTTTAGCCTGTTTGAGCTGTTCTGGTGCAAACTGAACCGGGAGAGTCCTGACCTCAACCCGCGAACACCTTTGGGATGAATTATAGTGGAGACTGCTAGCCTGGTCTTCTCGTCCACATCAGTGCCTGAAATCACAAATGTGCTTCTGGAAGAATGGTAAAACATTCCCATAGACACACTCCTAAACCTTGTGGACAGCCTTCCCAGAACAGTTGAAGCTGTTATAGCTGCAAAGGGTGGGCCAACTCAATATTGAACCCTACGGACTAAAGCCCCATACACACGCTCGGATTATCCGAGGACCAGGTCCGTCAGACCATGTCCGTCGTACTTTGTCCGATGTTGGTTTTGCGTACACACGGTCGGACAAAGTTGTCGGAAAATCCGATCATTCTGAACGTGGTGACGTTCGTTGCCTACGACGGGACTACGTAGAGGCTAGTAGCCAATAGCTTTGGTCTTGTAATGTGATCTGAGCATGCGTAGCACTTTGTCCGTCGGAATTCGCTACACACGATCGGATTTGGTGTGATCAGACTTTGTTGTCAAAAAATCTATCCAGCAGGAGATAGGACTTTGTCCGTCGGACAATCCGATGGAAACTGTCCGATGGTGCCTACACACGGTCGGAATTTCCGACAACATTGTCTGATAGGACAGAATCCATCGGAAAATCCGACCGTGTGTATGGGGCTTAAGACTGGGATGCCATTAAAATTCATGTGTAAAGGAAGGTGTCCCAATACTTTTGATAATATAGTGTATGTAGTATATGCAAGATTTCCTAACATAGAACTTTGTTAATTCTTTATTTATGGGTTTTCATAAGCATGAGTGGTAAACAATCGTGAGAGTCTCCTTGGTATTGTGAACAATATATTGAATCCGTGACTAAAATCAACAAACACTGAAAAACTGAAACTGAAAAAGAAGAAAGTACGTAATCAATTCAAAAGAATTGTAATGATGATAAAACAATAATAAAAAGAAAATAAATCCGTTAAGGAAAATAAATGTCCAGAATCCAGCCACCTTCACTGGAAAGAGGGAGAAAGGATGTGAAAGGAATCCTCAGATGGTGGTAGGTCACAGTTGATATGTAAATGCCCTTACCAGAAGTGGTGGACCCCCTGGATAGCGTGGTCAAAATCGCAAGCAGATATAGCCCTCTGCATGGGCAAGATGGATCTCCTGTTCTGTAGCCTCGCGTCTCTATGATGATCCAGGGCCAGAAAGAAAGAAACACTCCCATTCGGGGTTGCCACTTAATGATCCGAAGGGCGATGAGTATAGGAGAGGTAAGAAAACTCCAATAGTGTGATATCGTTAAAAAAGGAGTTTATTGCACAAAAGGACAGGACAAAAAAACACCGCACAGTACAATAAAAATAGCCAGCAAGCTTAAAACACAGAAAAAACAAACATCCGTGTATCAAAGTCACATGGGGCATAGTGGCGTGATGGCGTCAGTACGTAGCACCGCCCTACATGTTTCGTCAGAGCTGACGTCTTCAAAGTGCTTCTTTGAAGGCGTCAGCTCAATTTTTTTTTCATTTTGGATAGCTTAAGGAAGGGTTATATCCCCTGTCAGATTCTTTTTTTTTTTTTTTTTGCAGAGATTTATCTTCACTTCCTGTCCCATAGCCAAACAGAAAGTAAGAGGAAATCCCTGCAAAGTAAGGGAATTCCTTGGTGACTCCCCAGTTCACCAGAACTCATGTCCCCATTGGAAGGTTTCCCCTCTATTACTTTTCTGGGGACAACCCCACATTTGGGATTTTTTTTACTTTCACTTTTAATGATAATGGTAAACAGGACAAATGGAGAGGATAAATCTCCTTAACGGGAGCACAGACAGCAATAAACACTGACGAGTGTTCTAATCCCTCTCCATTCTACCCATTACTAAAAAAAAAAAAAAAGTTTAGTCTTTAAACATAGGGGTGATTTAGAGGACTAAATCTTCAAGGGGGTCACATTATGTAGCCCTCTGGAGAGCAGCTCATGATGAATCGCTTTTCAGAATGCGTTTGCCAAATGGCGGGGAGTTTTAACCCTTAAAACCAGCACCGGCATGCCGCCACTGCCTGCAATGCATATGGTTACTAAGGGGGTTGCGGCATGGCCCTATTCACTCGAATGGGTCACATTTGGCAAGTGGTGCAGTCATAATAGTTCATGTAGATGTTTATTTGGAACATCATCAAAGTTATCTCGTGTGCCTTTGCTCTAAGAACGTCCCCAAGTGGTCACAGGTGGGTGGGTATAGTGTGAAAATGTTCCTTTCAGAATTCCCAAAGATGTTTAGATAATTCACAGTTGTAATCATTATCAACAAAAGATGAACTTCAGGTTTGGACCGAACCCATGTTTGGACCAAATTTTACAGGTTCAGCGTTTGGGGAACAGCAAAACTACATGGGGTGTTCAGCCGAGCCAAACCTACAGCTGCATCTGGAAATTAAACATTTAGCAACAGTATTACTACTGTGGCTAAATATCCCAGCTTCCCACTCAGCCATGCAGGGGCAGACTGACCATTTGGGCACTCAGGCACTGCCCGAGGGCCCTATGCCACTAAGGGGCCCCATCAGGATTGCCAGCCTCAATAAAACCAGGGCAGTATGTAAAAATCTGTGTTTTTTTTTAAATCCCAAGATTATAGCTGCCCCGCTTCTCCAGTACCTTTTCAGTGTGTGTATTCTGTGTGTGTATACTGTGTGTGTATATTGTGTGTCTACTGTATGTGTGTGTGTGTGTGTATACTGTGTGGCCCCATAATCTATTGCCTGGGGGCCCCATAATCTCCTATTGCCTGGGGGCCCCATAATCTCCTAATGCCTGGGGCCCCATAATCTTCTCCTATTGCCTGGGGGCCCCCATAATCTCCTATTGCCAGAGGGCCCCATGAGTTGTCAGTCCGCCCCTGCAGCCATGTTGTTAGGGTGTTGGCAGCCGCCAGCTTTCTAGCAACCACCAACCGGTAAGTCCACAAAGTCTATTCCGCTATGAACTGGGAAATCCAGCTCACAGCTGAATGTAAACAGTGGGTCAAGGTTGGTAGCTGACACCTAAAAAAGCAAAAAAAAATGGCTTGGGGTCCCCCTCATAAATAATACTAGACCCTTTAGGTCTGTTCCAATTTTTAAGGCGGATCCTATGCAAAAAAATAAAAAAATAAAATGACGTTGGGTTGCTGCGAGCAGTCATTTGGAGTATATCTTGACCGTGGTCAGTGGTTTCTTTATTTTTGGCAGGTCAGCGGACATCTTTCGTTGTGCTTAACCTAGATCTACTGTACATTGCTGGACAATGTATATTATGGGACATTTTTTGTTGTTTCTTTTTAACCACTTAAGGACCGCCTCCTGCACATTTACGTCGGCAAAATGGCACGGCTGGGCACAAGCACGTACAGGTAGAGCTCAGCCGTGGGTCGCGCACGTATTTATATATATAGAAAATGCCCACATTTTTTTTATTAGTAAAAAAATTGACTAAGGTTTTAATCCTTGTATATGTGATTCAAAAGTTACAACAAAAATGTGGCTTGGGTAAGGCTTTAAAAATGCAATGCTGCTAAAGTTCAAACCTAAGTTAATCATTTACAGCCTCGCTGAGCGAATCCCATCTTGTCTCTGGCCAGGGAAACATTTTATACTAATGATTTAAATTGGCTGTACTTTGTATTTCGAAGAAGAGAGGGAAGAGCCTTGTGGAGGGCAAAGAGTTCACTCCAACCACAGCTATCCCACCAAATGGCATCAGCAGGAAGAGTCTCCAACGGTCCAGAGGAGCAAACACTAAAGACATGGAGCAGTTTAAAACTGACGTAATGTAATAGATCCAGATTAGAGGCCGAATCACTTTTTTAAGGGTGTTCCTCTAGTTACTCCCCAACAGGACTATCATACATTTAACCAGATTAACTTGTAACAAGGAGAAGTTCTTCCCAAACCCTGCAGATAGAAAATATCTGGAATTCATTTGCTGTGTGTGTGCTATCTGGAATGTGCTTTAGTGAATTACATGGAGAAGTCTATAGATTCCCATATACATCCCATAAAGCACTATAAACATCCCTCTATATAAGAAATTATCATTCATTTAAAGGAATACTCCATGTTCAAGCTTAGGTTCCTTTTCGTAAGCAGAGGTCATTAGTGCCTAGATGCCTAGATACTATATAGCAGCTTCAGTATGCCTTGGTTAACTTGAAAATAATTTTCAGAATTATTTGCCTACCTAAATACATTTTAAAATTTTAAAGCACATATATGTAGGGACATGTTTTTATTATTTATTTTATTTAGTATCCCTTCCCAAATGTTTTATTATAATGTGGCAAATGGGAAAAAATTAAAACATATTCTGTTATTTAAATTTAACTATTTTGTTATCATTATTTTAAAATAAAATCAAAATCTAGCAAATAAAAAACAATTTAGCATATAAAGAAAAAAATTAAAATAATATATATATATATATATATATATATATATATATATATATACAGTATCCCACAAAGGTGAGTACATCCCTCGCATTTTTGTAAATATTTTATTATATCTTTTCATGTGACAATTACACTTTGCTACAATGTAAAGTAGTGAGTGTACAGCTTGTATAACAGTGTAAATTTGTTGTCCCCTCAAAATAACTCAACACACAGCCATTATTGTCTAAACCACTGGCAACAAATGTGAGTAGACCCTTAAGTGAAAATGTCCAAATTGGGTCCAATTAGCCATTTTCTGTGTCCGGTGTCATGTGACTCGTTAATGTTACCAGGTCTCAGGTGTGAATGGGGAGCAGGTGTGTTAAATTTGGTGTTATCACTCTCAATCGCTCATACTGGTTACTGGAAGTTCAAAATACGAAATACTTTTGTATTTTCAGATTTTCGAATTTACAAATTTACCAATTTTTGAATTTACGAATTTACAAATTAACGAAATTTCGAATTTACGTATTTGAGAATTGCGACCATAACAAATGTGCTGAAAAATGAAAAAAAAACAAAAAACAAAACAAATGAAACAAAAACTAACAAATTTTCCGTCAGAGCACATGTCTATCGTATGCATCAATAACTTTGTATACTAGTTGGGTGTGTTGTGCCTTATTTAACCATCATTATATAGCTGTGTAGCTGTGCGGTCGTTCACGCAGGCAGAGTTGTTAAACAGGGGCAGGTGGTGGTGGTGACTGTGCCCTAAACCCAAAAAATTGCTGGAAGCTAGCATCATCAAGATTGAGGAGGAATAGGATAGTCAGCATAGGCAGTTTTCAAGGGATCCCACATCCATAGAAAATTCAATCAGTTACATCAGCATCAGGTGCTTGATAGCTGCTGATCCAAGACTTATTCATTTTTTCATTTTTATGAATGTGAGCCTATCAACGGAGTCTGTGGACAGGCACACTCTATGATCCGCTACAAACCCTCCAGCAGCACTGAATGTACTGTATGTAGGGTAAAATGCCAACGCTCCATATTTAATAACAGCATTAGACGTGTGCAGTTTGTTTAGTTCTGAATTGAAGTTAGGACAAATTTTTAATTATTCACAAATTCGGATATATCCGAATTTCTGAATTACAATACAAAATTAAACTAATCCGAAATAACAAATCAAAATTTCTGAAGAAATTTGAATTTGAATACTTTTTGAATCGAATTGGAATTTCCGAAGAGAATAAAATAAAATTGAAAATAAAAGAATTGGTAGGAAAATAATATAATAGAAAATAAAAGAATATAATATAATAAAGTAAAATAGACCAGAATAGAAGATAAAAGAATATAACAAAATACAATTGAAAATAAAAGAACAGAATAAAATTAAATTAAATTAGAAAATAAAGAAGTAGAATAGAATAGAATAAAAAAAATGAATAGAATCAAATAGAATATAACCATCTTCTGAAATTCAAATTTCGAATAGAATACATTCAAATTCAAATAGAATGGAAAATAATAGATTAGAATAGAAAAGAATAGAATTGAATAGAAAATAAAATAATAGAATAGATTAAAAAAAAACAATAGAAAAGAATAAATAGAAGAATATGACAATATAACCATTTTCCGAAATTAGAATTTCAAATAGAATAAATTTTAATTTCGAATAGAACCTAACCTTATGTAAGTTACATCTCCTTTATAATTGTGAACATCTATTATCACATAACATATCATGGTTTGTAGAAATCACTACACTGTAAGGGCTCTCCTTGCCCCCACTCCTTTTTTCCATAGGATACCTCTGTCAGGGCCAGCCCTTCCTTCTCTGAGCTGGCCACTCAGCTGTCAGCTAATTGCCAGCTCCTATCTCTCCACAGTGACTCACCTGTTGATGATATCCTCCTTGTCAGTCCTGCCTACTTAAGCCGTCCAGCCCAGATGATCTCTGCCTAGCCTTGGTCTCGTCTCTAGAGACGCTTGCCTGTGTTCCTGTTAAGACTTACTTGGCTGACATTCCTTCTGGCTCCAGATCCCGCTTGCTGTTCTACTATGCTCATCTCTGGCTCCCTGACGTTTTGTCTTGTCTGCCTGACCGTTCCGGTTCCTGAACTCTGGCTGTGTGTTACTACCTTTTTTTATTTTTATTAAACAAGTGAGATTTAACTGTACTTCTGTCTAAGTCTGATTCATGGTTTCTGACAACCTCAGAGTTGTTCTTCTGACACCCCACTTTGAGAACCACCCACCCACAGACCCTAACAAACATATTGTTTTTGTATTGCACAGTGTATGATAAATTGCCAATTTCAATTTTTTTTCTTTATCCTTTATTCTTTGTTTCATCTCAGTGCTGTTGACCTGTGGCCTGCGCAACCACTTCTTGTCTACATGCACGCCAGTGAGGGCTGCATGGCATGCCCCAAGGGAGGTTTCCTGATGTTGACAACAGTGGGCCTTGCAAGATGGCCTCATTTAGTCTCCATCAGAAGCCTGCTTAACATGGTGACCATGTAGGAGGACAGTAAGGAGACAGGAATAGAGCGCTGTCACCCTATAACAGGAATTGGCTGAATGAGGATCAGGATCATGAGGGTCAGTGCTGGATAAAACTTTGTGGAGGTCCCTAGGTGGTCGAAACCTTGGGGCCCCCTTGCAGGTTTTTGGAGGTGTCTCATGCACCTTGGCTGGTAGATGGAGATGACCATCACTACTGTACATTACACATACTTAGGTTGCACCCAATTTTTTTTACAGACTGACAGCTGAAAGAACTTTTAAGAGAAAATTTTTTGTAATGTGAACCTGATGTCTATGGTTTATGGACTTTAAGTTGTTATTGGGTACATTACATTAATACAGTATTTTCTCTATAGAGTCTTGTAAAGTAAATGTAAAGTTTTCTCTTCTTTTAACTAGTTACCGACCGGCCGCCACAGTTGGCTCCCCTGCACGAATCGCCGCCATTGTGCGTCGGGCGCGTACACAGCTATTTGTGGGCGCGCGCAACTATGCACGAGCAGGGGAGCCAACCAGCGGGTCCAGCGGACTCGATGTCCGCCTCCCACCCGCGATAGTTCCAGAGACAGGCAGAACAGGGATCTTGTTAGTGTAAACAAACAGATCCCCGTTCTATCAGGGTAGGAGAGACAGATCGTCTGTTCCTGAATGAATGAATGAATGAATGATTTGTATAGCGCTGCAACTGCGAACTGAATCGCCTCGAGGCGAGTGATCAAGATCAGCAATCTCTCTCCTCCTACAGTCAGCCCAGCCCCCATACAGTCAGAAACACTTTCAGGTAACCCACTTAACCCCTTGATCGCCCACTAGTGTTAACCCCTTCTCTGCAGTGACATTTATACAGTAATCAGTGGCTATTTTTAGCTCTGATCGCTGTATAAATGTCAATGGTCCAAAAAAGTGTCAAAAGTGTCCAATCTGTCCCCCGCGATGTCGCAGTCCCACTAAAAATCACAGATCACCACCATTACTAGTAAAAAAAAATGGGGCCCATAAGACAGTGCCTACTTAGTAATCCGGCACTGACCAGGGATCATTTTAACAAAAGCTGGAGATTTTTTAAATATTGACTTTTGAAATGACATACTAGATTTTAGCAAATGGGTTTACATTTAGTAGCTATATAGTGAATAGACAGAGCAGGAGCTAGGTACATGGATGAAAAAATTAATATTTTTTAAATAAAATATTTAAAAAATAAAATAAATAACATATATATATATATATATATATATATATATATATATATATATATATATATACAGTGGTGTGAAAAAGTGTTTGCCCCCTTCCTCATTTCCTGTTCCTTTGCATGTTTGTCACACTTAAGTGTTTCGGAACATCAAACCAATTTAAACAATAGTCAAGGACAACACAAGTAAACACAAAATGCAATTTGTAAATGAAGGTGTTTATTATTAAAGGTGAAAAAAAATCCAAACCATCATGGCCCTGTGTGAAAAAGTGATTGCCCCCTAAACCTAATAACTGGTTGGGCCACCCTTAGCAGCAACAACTGCAACCAAGCGTTTGCGATAACGTGCAATGAGGCTTTTACAGCGTCCTGGAGGAATTTTGGCCCACTCATCTTTGCAGAATTGTCCTAATTCAGTTACATTAGAGGGTTTTCGAGCATGAACGGCATTTTTAAGGTCATACCACAACATCTCAATAGGATTCAGGTCAGGACTTTGGCTAGGCCACTCCAAAGTCTTCATTTTGTTTTTCTTCAGCCATTCGGTGGTGGACTTGCTGGTGTGTTTAGGATCATTGTCCTGCTGCAGAACCCAAGTTCGTTTCAGCTTGAGTACACGAACAGATGGTCGGACATTCTCCTTCAGGATCTCTTGGTAGACAGCAGAATTCATAGTTCCTTTTATCACGGCAAGTCTTCCAGGTCCTGAAGCAGCAAAACAGCCCCAGACCATCACACTACCACCACCATATTTTACTGTTGGTATAATGTTCTTTTTCTGAAATGCAGTGTTCCTTCTACGCCAGATATACTTGGACACACACCTTCCAAAGAGTTCCACTTTTGTCTCATCGGTCCACAGAATGTTGTCCCAAAAGTCTTGGGGATCATCAAGATGTGTTGTGGAGAAATTGAGACGAGCTTTGATGTTCTTTTTGCTCAGCAGTGGTTTTCTCCTTGGAACTCTGCCATGCAGGCCATTTTTGCCCAGTCTTTTCCTGATGGTGGAGGCATGAACGCTGACCTTAACTGAGGCAAGTGAGGCCTGCAGTTTCTTGGACGTTGTTGTGGGGTCTTTTGTGACCTCTTGGATGAGTCGTCGCTGCGCTCTTGGGGTAATTTTGGGCGGCCGGCCACTCTTGGGAAGGTTCACCACTGTTCCATGTCTTCGCCATTTGTGGATAATGGCTCTCACTGTGGTTCGCTGGATTCCCAAAGCTTTGGAAATGGCTTTATAACCCTTTCCAGACTGATAGATCTCAATTACTTTCTTTCTCAATTGTTCCTGAATTTCTTTGGGTCTCGGCATGATGTGTAGCTTTTAAGGATCTCCTGGTGGACCTTACTGTGTCAAGCAGCTCCTATTTAAGTGATGCCTTGATTGTGAACAGGTGTGGCAATAATCAGGCCTGGGTGTGGCTAGAGAAATTGAACTCAGGTGTGGACAACCACAGTTATAGTATGTTTTAACAAGGGGGGCAATCACTTTTTCACACAGGGCCATGATGGTTTGGATTTTTTTTCACCTTTAATAATAAACACCTTCATTTACAAATTGCATTTTGTGTTTACTTGTGTTGTCCTTGACTATTGTTTAAATTGGTTTGATGTTCCGAAACACTTAAGTGTGACAAACATGCAAAGGAAGAGGAAATGAGGAAGGGGGCAAACACTTTTTCACACCACTGTATATATAACGTAAAATAATTTATTATTATAATAAGATAATAAAATATTTTCAAATAAAAGTGGAAAAAACTATTAGGGATAAAAAAGATGGAACAACCCCCCCCCCCCCCATCTTATTGGTAAAACATTTTGTGAATTGTTAGTGCAAATGGGTTTACATCTAGTAGCTATATAGTGAATGGACAGAGTGGGAGTTAGGCACATGGATGAAAAATACATATTTTTAAATAAAATATTTTAAAAATAAAATAAATAACATATTATAATAAAATTGTATATCATTTTATGTTATAAGATAATAAAATATTTTCAAATAAAAATCGAAAAAACTATTAGGGATAAAAAAGGTTGGAACAAAAAAAACACCCCATCATATTGGTAAAACCTTTTGTGAATTTTTAGTGCAAATGGGTTTACATCTGGTAGCTACTGTATATAGTGAATGGACAGAGCGGGAGCTAGGCACATGGATGAAAAATACATATTTTTAAATAAAATATTTAAAAAATAAAATAAATAACATTATAATACAATTGTATACAAATTTATATTATAATAAGATGATTAAATATTTTCAAATAAAAGTGGAAAAAACAATAAGGGATAGAAAAGGATGGAACAAAAAAAAAAAAAACATCATATTGGTAAAACCTTTTGTGAATTTTTAGTGCAAATGGGTTTACATCTGGTAGCTACTGTATATAGTGAATGGACAGAGCGGGAGCTAGGCACATGGATGAAAAATACATATTTTTATATAAAATATTTAAAAAATAAAATAAATAACATATTATAATAAAACTTTATACAATTTTATATTATAATAAGATAATTAAATATTTTCAAATAAAAGTGGAAAAAAGTATAAGGGATAAAAAAAGATGGAACAAAAAAAAAAACCCATCATATTGGTAAAACCTTTTGTGAATTTTTAGTGCAAATGGGTTTACATCTGGTAGCTACTGTATATAGTGAATGGACAGAGCGGGAGCTAGGCACATGGATGAAAAATACATATTTTTATATAAAATATTTAAAAAATAAAATAAATAACATATTATAATAAAACTTTATACAATTTTATATTATAATAAGATAATTAAATATTTTCAAATAAAAGTGGAAAAAAGTATAAGGGATAAAAAAGGATGGAACAAAAAAACCCAAAAAAAAACATCATATTGGTAAAACCTTATGTGAATTTTTAGTGCAATGGTCACATAAATATAAAATATAGAAATATGATGAACAGGATATGTGGGTTGGTGACAAACAAAACAAAAAAACAAAAAAGATGAACTGCGGCTCACTGCTCCTACTGTTTTGTTCACCAGGAAAATGAAATAAGGAATCGTGTTGTCAGGTTTGCTCCAGATTTCTGCGCTTCGCTCTTCATAAATCATAACGCGTCTGGATAATATCCAGGTCTGCATGGAGCCCCAATGAAACTGGCCGCCAGCGCAACCAACCACATTGCCTTACTCTAACTCAGCAATTTGGAAAATGATCCAAAACCATAAACATAGATCGGCCTTTCCAAATAAAACCGTTTTAGAAAGAGATGCTAAAAAAATGAAACTTAATACAAAATACAAAATTAAAAATAAACTTGCTTTGAAAGAAATGTATTTTAAAATACAATAAGTCACATAAATAGATATGCAATCAGACATTGTAATAACAGCCTCAATATTCATAGTATTACCGCTATTTCCCTTTACAGTAGTTGTGCTGAGTGCCTAAATATGAGCCGTCCAATGGGCACCAGAGTTGGACCCAGTGCATTCAATAATCAGCACTTAGTAACTGATCTGGTATTGTATGTCCCTCTTATTACTTAACCCCTTGGCCCTTTAAGGGGTTTAGAATGCCAGGAGGCAGGACGGGGCTTGTGACCATGTGACCGCCGTGATTGGCTGTCACAGAATCAGAAAACTCGAGAACTTTCCGTAACCCGAGAACTTTCCGTAACCCGAGAACTTTCCGTAACCCGAGAACTTTCCGTGACCCGCCGGTCACTGTGTCGGGAGCGCGCAGAGTGCGCGCTCTCGGCACAGCTCTATTGGCACTATTGTAGGCAAATATATGGGCGCTCTGCGCCAAGGCCCCGCCGCCTAGAGGCCGCATATTCGTGCGCGCTCTGCGCCAAGCTGTTAAGTAAAAAGCTCTTTTTTCTATTTTACATAAAGCATGGGAACACCCTTGTAAGGATGTTGTCTTTCTCCATTGGGGAGTTTTTTCGCACTGCCGGCCAGTGCAGGAAGTGATGGGAAATCTCTCCAATGGGGATACAGACAAAAACAAGAGTAAGAAAGGAATGAAAAGTCTGACCTGCCTTCCTGTCCTGATAACAACTTACCCCCTATTTTTTGTTTCGGTGTCACAAGGACAGGAAATTATAGGATTCTAAATAGAGACATTTCCTCACTCGAATCCCCAAAAATATTTGAAGCTCTAAAGCCAGGGCTTTTTTTCAGTGGGAATGCGGGGCAACGCAGTTCCGGCACCTCATGGACTGACTGTATGTAATGGCAAGGGGTGCTGGGGTGTGCTGCAGGGTATTGATGCTCACTGCTAGGGGATCTATTTTTGCAAGGGGGGTCTATTGTTGCTGAAGGAGGTCTATTGTTGCTGGTGGGGGACCTATTGTTGCTAGGGGTGGGTCTTATGTTGCTGGGGGGTCAGTTGTTGCTGAAGGAGATCTACTGTTGGGGGAGGGGTCTATTGTTGATGGCTGCCAGAGTGTCTATTAATGCTGGCTGTTCGGAGATCTGTTGATGCTGCCAGGAGTCTATTGTTGCTGGGGGGCGGGGGGGTATTGTTGTAGGTGGTACGTTGTTGTTAGTTGTTAAATGGGATCTATTTTACTGCTTTTCTTGATATCATTACCAAATTCCATACAAATTACTTAGCACCACAAAATGATACTTGGTTCTGTATTGTCTAAAATGGGCGGTACTTGGAGGTAGGTAGGGGATGGAGCCAAGGGACGGTGGTCGGAGGTGGGTAGGGGATGGAGCCAAGGGACGGTGCTCGGAGGTGGGTAGGGGATGGAGCCAAGGGATGGTGGTCGGAGGTGGTTAGGGGATGGAGCAAAGGGACGGTGCTTGGAGGTGGGTAGGGGATGGAGCCAAGGGACGGTGCTTGGAGGTGGGTAGGGGATGGAGCCAAGGGACGGTGCTGGGAGGTGGGTAGGGGATGGAACCAAGGGACGGTGGTTGGAGGTGGGTAGGGGATGGAACCAAATGACGGTGCTCGGAGGTGGGTAGGGGATGGAGCCAAGGGACGGTGGTCGGAGGTGGGTAGGGGATGGAGCCAAGGGACGGTGCTTGGAGGTGGGTAGGGGATGGAGCCAAGGGACGGTGCTCGGAGGTGGGTAGGGGAGGGGAAAAGGGGTGACTTGGAAAAGGGGAGTTCCTGCACCAATTTTCAGAGAAAAAAAGCCCTGTCTAAAGCTAACCTTCAGCCTTCCCTAGTCTTGCCCAGTTGTGCCGGCTCCTCTCCTGGACTGAAATAGCTTACTGTGATTTCACTGCACACTGTGAACTTCTCATAGTGTGCATTAGAAGCTGCAGCAAGTCAGATACAGCCCTCCCTAATTTCCTGGTTGGAGGACATCTGGTATCATCTAGTTATCCCCCCCCTCCTGTCCCTGCCAGGGCTTTATTAATTAGATTTCAGTCATGGAGCTCAGCATCACCTGTGGACATCACCTAGTACATCTTCATGCAAATAAATTCTGCCTAGGAACACCCACTCCTAAAGGCTGACATCCACCAATCAAGGAATTTTTGCAAAACATCCTCCCACGGGCCACCCCACTGCTTGCATCAGGCTTTTTAGGAAGCTATGTAACCACCGGGGGCGGGCCGTCCATTAGGGGGCCACCCCCTATATGGTTAATAACATGAATCTATCCACGGCCGCCGTGGCCACCCCTATTCATGTGTCCGGCCTCTTTCAGGACACCGGGCTTATGGATTACAGCGGTGGTTTTTTTTAAGCACCTGATTAGAGCCATAGGCTCTAATAGGCTTCAAAATAGGGTGCATTGTGCCATGAGCCCACCCAGCTGTGTTAGAAAAGCAAATGAATATTAATTTTGTAACACTGAATCACCTCCCCGCAATCAGGAAGCGCAAGTCTGATACCCGTTTCCCGATTGGCTGAAAGGTCAAGTGATCCTATTGGATGCCAAGGAGGAGGAAGAGGATGCACGGCGAAAGGCGCTCCACACCACAGAAGGAGGAAGAAAGCCACCGGACACGTTCCTGCTTCCTAGATGGGGTAACTGCAGGGTTTTGATGTCCCGGCTGTCCTCCCAGGAGGGGGGGTTGCCGCTGACCGACAGGGAGGTGGCTGTTTGCCCCCCCCCCCAAAAGAAAAAAACACCAGCCGCCACTGGTAACCACAAGTTGAAGGAAAGAAAATTGCTCAATTCCCTCCTGCAGCGATATTGTGTTTGGCCAACGGGAAGCGGGCAGAATACAATGGCCACTGCTGGTGGCTATAGCCCCTGGCAGTGATCGGGTGAAAATATCCAATAGGCTGGAAGGATCAACTTCAGTACAACCAGCCTGCCCATTCCATCTGTCTATGGTCGGTTTAATTTTCAGCACAGGCATGCCTGGAACCAACACAACATAAATACAGACTAGAAAGAAACACCTAATAAATTTATAATGTAACGAAGTTTGTACTTTTTACCTAAATTGTCTTTAGACCTTTTATTTTCCCGCTCTTCGTAGTCCATTTGATGAAACTATTTAAATGCCATTCTCTTGTATTTTAAGCAGGAAAAATATTCAAAGGCCAGAAATAAACAAGATTGCAATTTCAGAAAATTACAATACAATATTCCATTTGTCTGTCAAAAGGTAGTTAAGGGAAAGGCACAGCTAAGAAGTAAATAAATATTCCATGGGTTGGATTTTAACCTCCAGTCAGGTGCTATTTGTGCACAAAATGTTGTGTTGGGAGCTGGTATTTTCAAATACAGATTTTGAGATGACATTTATTAAATTTTAGCAATTGCTTGATAGAAATGGCAGTAATGGTTGGAGGGCATCCGGTTCAAGGAACAGCTCTCTAGCCCACATGGTTTGTAGGAGAAGACTTGTATGGAAAACATGCAAAGATTACTGGTCTACGAATGAACAAGGGCAGAAGTCACTGAGAAAGTTTTCAAACACAGCTATGGAAATTGATGGAGCTGTACAGGATTATATTTTCTATGAAAAATATAGTAACACTACCCACTCCGGTCCAAGCAGGTCCAGCGTGATGGTGGCACTGGCTATTAAAGAGGACCTAAACTGTTGGTCAGTGGGGGCTGGTGAGTTCTTCTTTTGGGGGGGACTTACCCTTGGGGCTGTGGTGTCCTCTCCTCCTCTCCCGGAGCGGGGGCATTGGCCACGGCGGCTCCGGTGTCCGCTCCTCCAGCTTCCTCTGCCACGTGATCGCCTGACTCTTTGGCCAGTCGGGAAACAGGTCTCACAGACTTGCCTCCTGATCGACGGGGAGGAACTTTAGTGTGAAAATGGCGAAAATTAATTCGCTATGGTCACACAACTGGGTGGCCTTGGAGCACAATGCTCTGCACTCTGAGGCCACCTTTTTTGAAGCCTATTAGAACCTCTGGCCCTAATCAGGTGCTTAAAAAAAACACTCACCCCACATTGTCATCCATGGTCCGGTGCCAATGATATGTAGATCAATGGGCCAGACGCATGGATAGGGGAGGCGGTGCCCGTGCACCCTCTATGGATCGGCCGCCACTGCTGTTGGTGCTATAAGCAGAGGGAACCCGACTAGGTACCGGTATTGTCTATAGGCTCCTTGCAATTGATTGTTCCCCCCTACTGACTTACTATGCCTTGGTCTGCACATTATGGAGGTGGCCAGCTTGGTAGAGGTAGTCGAAAACCTTAATAACTAATGATCTGATGAATGGTGGGGAAAAGAAGTAGACGGAAAGGTTCAGAAAGCACATATCCACAAAATGAATAACACAGAAGCAGGTAGATCCTTGCACTGCAGGTCCTCAGGTACAGCTTCCATTCCAGCAAGGAGAACAGTGAGTAGTATAGTAGTTATATCACTAAATCCATAGCTCCCAACTGTCCCTCATTTGGATGGACTATACGTCATTTGAGACCAAATCCCCCTGTCCCCCTTGCAGCCTCAGTTGTCCCTCTTTTTGGTCTGACGTGTACATCTCTATACAAAATGTGCTATTTTACTACCAAAAGTGATATATTGCACAAAACTTTTTAACCAACCTCTATAATACTACATTTGTTATTTTGAAAAAGCAAACAAAAAGGAAAAATAGGGGTCAAAAAAGCAGAATAACACAGCCGGACCAAACTCAAACAGCCGCCGCACATCATCTGGAAAGCTAGGCCGAGGAGGGACTCCCCTACTAGGCCGCAAGCCGAGCCTGATCCATCAATGGAGGTAAGCAGGCCGCAACACTCCACAGCTACACAGGGGATACATGAGGGAGACCCCATAAAAGACTTCCCAACCACTGATGCTCCCATATCCGAGTCCACTTTAAAAGAAATGCTGATGTCACTAAGAGCATCTCTTCACTCAGATATGGTGAAAGGCATTAATATCTGCCATAAGGAAGTACAGGCCCTGGGCACCAGAGTAGACAGAGTGGAACACAAAATGGGAGAATACACATCCTCCTACAATGTAATGGTGGAAGCACAGGGGGAAGAAATACAATGGATGAAAGATAAAATCGCAGACCAAGATTGGTGAACAAGCAGCTCCAGCAATCAAACAACGGCTACTCAGCAAACGTTCCAGAGTGGCGCCAGGCCAAATATAAAAGAGTAGCACTCCAATAGTGTAATATTGTAAAAACAATCTTTCCTTTATTGCTAATAAAGATGCACTCACATGTTTACAGGGATCTTAAGCATGTATCAGACGTGGCGAACGCTGAAAAACCGGGCTTCCCACAACAAAGATGGCCGTCAAGCGGCTGCACGTGTGCTGTGGTGTGGGTACGTGGCTCCGTCCTATGCATTTCGTCACATCTCACGTCATCGGGGGCCTTTATAAATATTTTTTTATTACAGGTACTTATATAGCACTGTCAATTTACATATATATCATACATTCACATCCGTCTCTGCCCTCAAGGAGCTTACAATCTAACTCACATTCAAACATACTAGGGTCAATTTAGACAGGAGCCAATTAACCTACCAGTTTGTCTTTGGAGTGTGGGACCCACACAGACAGGGGGAGAACATGCAGACTCCAGGCAGGTAGTGTCATGGTTGAGATTCAAACCAGTGACTAATGCTGTCAGGCAGAAGTGCTAATCACTTAGCCACGGTGGTGCCCATAATTGATAATCTTCTGTTTTTGAGGTTCACTTTAAATCAGGCAGGTAGGGCTCTTGCAGCAGGCACTAGGGGCTGGAGCATTAACTTTTGCCACAACAGACTGGTGGGCATCCGTGGTGCTGGCCACATGTTAATACCTGAGTCCTGTGATCTCTAAGAGTAAGTAATACCCACTGTCACTGCTGATGAAAAAAGAGGAAGAGCCGATGTCATCAGCTGACTAACAAAAAGACTGCAGAAAAAAAGGAAGAAAAAAAAAGGTGAGCGAGTTTGGGGTGGAGGAACTTGACTTGCCTGCACAGAGTCCTGACCTCAACCCGATAGAACAACTTTGGGATGAATTTGAGCAGAGACTGCAGGCCAGGCCTTCTAGTCCAACATCAGTGCCTTACCTCACAAATGCGCTTCTGTAAGAATGGTCAAACATTCCCATAGACACACTCCTAAACCTTGTGAACAGCCTTCCCAGAGGAGTCGAAGCTGTTATACCTGCAAAGGGAGGGCCAACTCAATATTGAACCCTACAAACTAAGACTGGGATGCCAAGATCATGTCCGTGTAAAGGCAGCCACACCAATACTTTTGGTAATATAGTGCATGTTATCCTGCTACCCTGTATAATTTATACCTAAATTGACCATGTATGCTTCCTTGATACCAGCCATTTATTACCATCTCTTTGTCACATTTCCCAGGCACCGTGTAAGCGGCACAAATGATGATTTACAATGTTATAAAATTACGAAATTGTTATGTTCTTATTTTTTGTATGTTTTCTTGGTTAGGCCTATTTTCTTTACTGCCAATGCAAAATAATTTCCTGAAGAAGCTCACTGATACGAAACGCGTCGATCTCTTGGACAATTCAGCAAAGCTAAACATGTCATCTTGTACATATATGGCCTAACGTTTGTGTGGGATTTGTTCTCACATGGTTTCAATACACTATTTGAATATTTGTAATAAAGACTCATATTCTATAGAACTTTTGTGTTAGTCCTTTTCCTGTACCATTAAAGTCCAACATACAAGGTTCTTTTTTCGAAAAAACAATAATTGAAATTGAGACATTCCAACAGAAAAAATTGATAATTTTGGGGCAAGATCAGTTTGCCCTGAAATCATCTGACTTTTTACTAATTTGTTTTTGCTGTCTGATGCATTGGGGGCTTTCCCTTCAATTCCCTTATATAACAGGAAGAAATCCCTTCGAAAGTAAGGGGAAATCCCAGAGAGCTTTCACCAGAACAGGTGTCCCTAGTGGACTGTCCTCTCTATACTTTTTCCGATGTCAACTGGAACATTTTGGATTTACCATGACTTTCTCTATTGCCCCGTACACACAGTCGGAAATGCCCGTGTGTGGGCTCCATCGGACTTTTTCCGTCGGAATTTCCGATCGTGTGTTGAGAATTCCGACGCACAAAGTGCTCAGAAAAAAAGAAAAGAAATTTGGAGATGAAAGCTATTGGCTACTGGCCTCTACGTAGTCCTGTCGTACGTGTTCGACGTCACCTCGTTCCGAAGGATCGGATTTTCCTACAACTGTGTGCGACCGTGTGTATGCAAGACAAGTTTCGGCCAAAATCCGTAAGGAAAAATCCGACGGATTTTGTGGTCGAAATGTCCGACCGTGTGTACGGGGGCTATAGGGGATAATGGTCACCAGGTCAACTAGAGATAGCGGATCTCCCCACTTTAGACAGTTAGCAATAAGAGGCCCTAACTCTTCCTGGCTTTACCTAAAATAATAAAACATTAGATCTAACAGATTCAATAATCCAAGTTCGTTGAAACTAGACATGTGCACAACAAAAAAATTTGTTTATTTTCGTTTTGTTTTTTTCGTTTCCGTTGATTCGTAACGATTCGTAAATTCGTAAGTCGTCGGTGTTCGTATTCGTAACGATTCGTATTTTCGTAAGAGTTATTTTTTCGTTGATTCGTTTTTCTGTTAGTTTAATTTTCGTTTATTCGAAATTCGGACGCATTCGTATTTTCGTAGATTTAGTTACATTCGTACTTTCGTTAGATTGATTTATTCGTACTTTTGTAACATTGTTTTCGTAGATTCGTAATCGGAGCATAATTCATAATTTTATGTAATGTGTATGCTATTATTACATTTTAAGAGACACGGAAAATTACGAATCGAAAAAAAAAGTTACGAATGTACGAATTTTTTTGTTCAATCCATTCGAAGCACGTTAAGCAGCGCCATTGTAAGAGACACGGAAAATTACGAGTCGAAAAAAAAAGTTACGAATGTACGAATTTTTTTGTTCAATCCATTCGAAGCACGTTAAGCAGCGCCATTGTAAGGGACACGGAAAATTACGAATCGAAAAAAAAAAAAGTTACGAATGTACGAATTTTTTCGTTCAATCCATTCGAGGCACATTAAACAGCGCCATTGTAAGGGACAAGGAAAATTACCAATTCAACAAAAAAAAAAAAGTTACGAATGTACGAATTTTTTCGTTCATTTTGATTTTCGTTGTTCCTGTTTTCGTTTTTCGGATTTTCTTCTTTCGTAGTTTCGTTGTTTCTAATTTGGTTATTTCGGATTTTCATTATTTTTTGTATTCGTTCGATTCGAAAGATTCGTTATTCGTTAAAATTTTTAGCGAATCGTTCGTTCATTCGTACGATAACGAATGAACGAATATAACGAAAAAAAACGAAACGAATTGCACATGCCTAGTTGAAACTTCATCAGGTGGGACAGAAATTGGTTCCATTTATGTCCAACCCTTATAGCACTTTGTAGAAAGGCAAAACAATGCTTCGCTAATGATTCTTTATTGCAGTCTCACACTACTGCCAAGTCACCCATCCCGAGAAAGAAGAGCGAGTTTCCAACGCTCTTTGGTGAACCATACTAAATATTATTGGCCAATCCATCAGAAAGGTTGACGGATGAAAAGAAGAAACAAAACCGCCTTTTAACTGTAATTAAACCTAATTTATTTTCATGGGAGAAGTTTTTCTTTTGAAGAACAAGCATACCATCACTTGTACAAAGTGAGAATATAACTGGTCGGTCAATGGGGACATTTGATGTGCAGACTGGGGATGCTCCCAGCTAGAATTACAGCTGATCACTCTGCTAAAACAAACTGCACACCAGGCTTTTCTAGACATGAAAGTTAACCCCCCAGGGGGAGGGGGGGGTGGTATGGTCCAGGTGAGTCGTCTCTTGATTGATTTGACATCTACAAGTATGGTGACAACTTCTTTCAAGAAAACTTCGATGAGATAAAGTCTATGAGTGATCAGTGCAAAGCTGTGTGATTGTTGGGTCCGCTTTGAGGATACTTTGCAACCTAAACACAAGAATTTCTACTGCCGTTATATAAACTAATAGAGATTTTCCACTTTAAGGTCACTTTAAGCAACTAGATTGCGCATGCTTGTCCTGCACCTTCTTTCAGATGTAGTGCTTGGCTTCTATAGCTTTAGGTAAATTATTTAACCACATCAATACCGGGCACTTTCGCCCCCTTCCTTCCCAGGCCAATTTTCAGCTTTCAGCGCTCTCGCACTTTCAATAAGAATTTCGCGGTCATGCTACGCTGTACCCAAATGACATTTTTTATCATTTTGTTCGCACAAATATAGCTTTCTTTTGGTGGTATTTATTCACGACTTCGTTTTTTATTTTTTGCGATATAAGCGAAAAAATATCGAACATTTGGAAAAAGAACTATATTTTCTTTATTCTATTTTAAAAGAAATCCAATAAAACCGAATGTTGTCATAAATTTAAGCCAAAATGTATTCTGCTACATGTTTTTGGTAAAAAAAAATCCAGTTAAGTGTATAATAATTGGTTTGTGTGAATCAAGGACATATGTATGCAAATGATCATGTACAGATGTGCGCAGGTGATCACGGACATATGTGTGCAAATGATCATTGGGAAATGTAATTTTACTGTTATATATGTGGGGGACATGTGTTTTAGGGATCATTACTATGTGGTGACATGTGTTTTGGGGACATGTGTGTGTTTATTGTGTGTTTACTTGTGTTTTTTACTGTGTGGTGACACTACATTGGTGATCAGTGAGTAAAAAGCTGTAAAAAATTGCTCATACTCATTGATCACCAGTCGGCTGCAGAGATCCGCTCTCCTCTCCTCAGCGATCACTTCCACGTGAGGAGAGGGGAGCCGATCGCCTAGCAACCGGCTGTTTGTTTACATCACAAGCCGTGATTGGACATTGCCGTCATGTGATCAGGAGGGCCAATTACAGAGCCCTCTTGCCGATCTAAGATGCGCCGTGTCCGAGTGACACGAGCGCATCGGGATCGCGCCGCTGCGCGGGAGCGCACGTGCGCGATCCCGCTCCTTCTGAGGAACATTCCTGAACGTCCCCTCAGAAAGAGAGAATGCCCACCCGGCCATTTATGTGCAGTGGTTAAGTACATTATTATTATTTTCATAAAGCACCAATATATTATGTTGATCTGCACATTAACCGCTTCAGCCCCGGAAGATTTTACCCCCTTCCTGACCAGAGCACTTTTTGCGATTCGGCACTGCTTCGCTTTAACTGACAATTGCGCGGTCATGCAACGTTGCACCCAAACAAAATTGACGTCCTTTTTTTCCCACAAATAGAGCTTTTCTTTTGGTGGTATTTGATCACCTCTGCGGGTTTTTATTTTTTGCGCTATAAACAAAAAAAGAGCGACAATAAGAATTGCGCGGTCATGCAGTGCTGTTATTATAAGCCAAAGTAAAGCAAAAGCGGGTGTAAACAGGACTGTAAGCTAACCATTTTATTTAGTGACAGGAGCTTTGATTGTGTTCAGAGAGCCTGTCCGAAGCCTTGTTTTGAAGCACGTGTAAACTAGCCGTTAATGTGTGTTGAAGCCGATGCAAGTGTAAATGAGCCCTTACTGTGTTTTTCAGCCTCCTCATAATGTTCTCAATGAGCTCTTGAACCTGTTATTTTTCCTCTCGTACAATTAGTTTGAAACAAGCAGTACATGTTAGTTGGGGTCATGAGCACTGCTCTATGCACACTACAAATTTTAAAAATCCAGTCTTTCTATCTAGTCTATCTCTGGAGCGACGAGCAGAGGTCCTACATACAAGAGGACCATGGAAAATGAACATAGCCACCCTCTAACAGGAGTCAGATCACCGCAGCAACAAAAAGGAGTTTGGAGATTTGGAGGAGGCTTTTTTAAACCAGATTTTAGTGTCACTTTAAGGGCTCATTTACACTTGCTTCGGCTTCAACACACATTAACGCTAGTTTACACTTTCTTCAAAACAAGGCTTCGGACAGGCTTTGTTAAAGCTCTCTGAACACTAGTCAAAGCCCCTGTCACTAAATTAAATGGTTAGCTTACAGTCCTGTTTACACCTTGCTTTTGCGTTGCTTTGCTTCGGCTTCGCTTCAAAAATTATACCCCATGTAGCTTTAGTGGTGGTGCTTCAAAGCGTCTTCAAAGCCTCCATAGAAGTCTATGGCAAAGCTCGCTTGAAGCCTCACTGAAGCCCCACCGAAGCCTCATCGAACTCTCATGAAGCCCCACCAAAGCCCCACCAAAGGCTCATCGAAGCTACACCAAAGCCTCATCAAAAACCTCATCAAAGCCTCATCGAAGCACCAAGCAAAAGTAAGGTGTAAACAGGACTGTAAGCTAACCATTTTATTTAGTGACAGAGGCTTTGACTGGCGTTCAGAGAGCTTTAACCAATAAAGGACTGCCTCCTGCACATTTACGTCGGTAGAATGGCACGGCTGGGCACATCAACGTACAGGTACGTTGTCCTTTAAGAGCCCAGCCGTGGGTTGCGTGCGCGGCGCTGGCGGCACGCTTGCGACCCGGTCCTGAGCTCCGTGACCGCAGCCGCGGGACCCGCGGACCGGATCGCCGCTGGTGTCCCACGATCGGGTCACAGAGCTGAAGAACGGGGAAAGGTAAGTGTAAACAAACCTCTCCCCATGCTTCCTAGTAAGACTGTCACTGATCGTCTGTTTCCTGTCATCGGAAAAGACGATCAGTGATGTCGAACCCCAAGCCACGCCCCCCTACTGTAAAAAAAAAAACACACACGTCACACTTAGCCCCTCCCTGCCCCCTAGTGGTTAACTCCGTCACTGCCAGTGTCATTTACACAGAAATCAGTGCATTTAAAAAGCACTGATTGCTGTATAAATGACAATGGTCCCAAAAATGTGTCAAAAATGTCCGATTTGACCGCCATAATGTCGCAGTCACAATAAAAATCGCTGATCGCCGTCATTACTAGTAACAAAAAAAAATATTAATAAAAATGCTATAAAACTATGCCATATTTTATAGACACTATAACTTTTACGCAAACCAATCAATAATCGCTAATTGTGATTTTTTTACCAAAAATATGTAGAAGAATACGTATCGGCCTAAACTGAGGAAAAAAAATGTTTTTTTTTTATATATTTTTTGGGGATATTTATTATAGCAAAAAGTAAAAAATATTGTATCTTTTTCAAAATTGTCGCTCTATTTTTTTTTATAGCGCAAAAAATAAAAACCGCAGAGGTGATCAAATACCACCAAAAGAAAGCTCTATTTGTGGGAGAAAAAAGGACGTCAATTTTGTTTGGGAGCCACGTCGCACGACCGCGCAATTGTCAGTTAAATCGACGCAGTGCCGAATCGCAAAAAGGGGCCTGGTCCTTTGGCTGCAATTTGGTCCGGGGCTTAAGTGGTTCACAAAGCATGTCCGAAGCCATGTTTTGAAGCACGTGTAAACTAGCCCTAAAAGACAACTTCATGTTTAGTCCTGTGGAATGAATGGAACCAGAGTATGCATGTACAGGAGAAGAAGGAGCCAGACAGGACTATATTGGAGGAAAGATTGCTGGATAGGTCACATAGGTATTTATTATTACAGGTGGGCTATATTCTGGGGGTGGCAGGATTTATTAAGGGCAGCTTCACCAAAGGTGAATTTTTCCCTCCAGAACAGCTTCTCAACAACTACTGGAGCTCCTGGATTTCCTCTTGTAGTAGGCTGCGTGGCAACAGAACAATTGGGGCACGGATCTAGACTATTTACCCTTTAAATTCCAAAGACATGCTTGTAGCTTAATTGGATCCTGTCTTAATTGTCCCTAGTATGTGTATGTATGAATGTGAGTTAGGGACCTTAGATTGTAAGCTCCTTGAGCATAGGGACTGATGTGAATGTGCAATGTATATGTAAAGTGCTGCGTAATTTGATGGCGCTATATAAGTACCTGAAATAAATAAATAAATAAAGCAGAATAAGTAGGATATGGGCCGATTGCCATGTCTTCAAACTCCCTGGTCTGTGTGCTGGACCTAGAACATTGATTGCATTGAGCCTCAAGGACCTGCCAGGTGATGGTAGGCTAGAACTAAGTCCATGATGGAGGCTGTCAGACTGATGGAAATGTCAAGTGGGGACACGGAGCCTGTTGACCTCTGGGGCTGAAGTGAAAGTTTGATGCATTGCCAATGATTAACTTTTCTGTATGCCAAAAAAGTTTTTCTTGTAGTAGTCTTTACAGGTATTAAAAACCCCAATGGTCGAGAGGTCTGATATATAAAAATATGGGCATGTTTTTAATGAGTTTTCTAATTTATAGGGAGCAAACTTTCCAATTTGCTGTTAATGTCTGTTTTACTGTGATTACGATATGTTTTTTAATTTTGTCAGTTAAGTCGATTATAACTTGGAATCTAAGTTCAGCTTCATTATGTATACGTTTTCCAGTGGCATTGATTATCATATTTGCTGTGGCAATAGTAGGATCAATGACCATTTAACCGCTTCAATACCCGCCCATAGTCATATGACGCCCACAAGGTGGATCTCCCATCCTGGGTGGGCGTCATATGACGTCCTCCCATTCCCGGCCGCCTAGGGGGCCCGCGCGTGCGCACGCGGCGTCGCTCGGGACCCGGTGCGAGTGCCCGGCGGCCGCGATGTCCGCCTGGCACCCGCGATTCCCCGTTAAAACAACGGGACCGTGCGGGACCGTGGAGCTGTGTGTGTAAACACACAGCTCCATGTCCTGTCAGTGGCGAGGAGAACGATCATGTGTTCCCAGTACGGAGGAACACCGATCGGTCTCCTCCCCTTGTGAGTCCCCTCCCCCCACAGTTAGAATCACTCCTATAGGGAACACATTAACCCCTGCAGCGCCCCCTAGTGTTAACCCCTTCCCTGCCAGTCACATTTACACAGTAATCAATGCAATTTTATAGCAACGATCACTGTGTAAATGTGAATGGTCCCAGAAATGTGTCAAAAGTGTCCGAAGTGTCCGCCGCAATGTCGCAGTCATGAAAAAAAATCGCAGATTGCCGCCATTACTAGTAAAAAAAAAAATGCAATAAATCTATCCCCTATTTTGTAGACGCTATAACTTTTGCGCAAACCGATCAATATACGCTTATTGCAATTTTTTTTACCAAAAATATGTAGAAGAATACGTATCGGCCTAAACTGAGGAAAAAAATAGTTTTTTTAAAAAAAAAATGGGATATTTATTATAGCAAAAAGTTAAAAATATTGTGTTTTTTTTTTTTCAAAATTGTCGCTCTTCTTTTGTTTATAGCGCAAAAAAATAAAAAACCGCAGAGGTGATCAAATACCACCAAAAGAAAGCTCTATTTGTGGGGAAAAAAGGACGTCAACTTTGTTTGGGTGTAACGTCGCACGACCGCGCAATTGTTAGTTAAAGCGACGCAGTGCCAAATCGCAAAAAGTGCTCTGGTAAGGAAGGGTGTAAAATGGCCCGGTGCTGAAGCGGTTAAAAACACATAACACATAAATCGCCGGACCCAGAGCAGCATGGCTTTACTGAAAACAAATCATATCAGATTAATTTTATTGAGTTTTTCAAATATATCACAAATGTTTTGGATCAGGTTGGTACCGTGGGCATAGCTTATCTTAATTCAGCAAAATATTTGATACAGTTCCATATTGTGATCACTAGTGGTGTACCACAAGGCTCTGTACTGGGTCCTGTTTTATTTAACTTGTTTATAAGTGATGTAACTTAAGGTTTGGTGAGCAAGGCATGCATTATGTTGATGACACAAAGGTGAGCGATAGGATTGTTATACCAGCAATCCTATCGCTCACCTTTGTGTATAATATGGAACTAGAACTAGGCTAAAACTACAGGGGAAAAAGATTTGGGGGGTGCTTATTTAGTATGATTGGTTTGTGAAAACCCCCTGAGGAAGATACACCACACCCTGAGTATCGACACGCGTAGGGGAGGGGCCAGGATGGAGCGAGAGATAGTACACCTGCCTAGAGGAGATACAAGCCATACCTATACTGTTTACAGTATTTTATTGAGCATTATGAAGTACGGTGCACTGACGCACCTTATACATGTGAGTACCCCGGCGGGGGAATGGTTTTTAACTTGTCTATTAAATTTTGAAAAACGGTATTGCACTATTAGTCTTTTTCCTTTTTTCATGTGCCTATGAGATCATTGCACTGAGGATACCACTGATCCAGTGAAACAGCTGAGAACCCTAAAGTGGTTCATATGAGTGCTTTGGCTCAGTGTAAAAGCTGGTCACACTCTCTGAGGTGCGCTTATTACCATAAGGGGTTCCCGGATTTCACCTATGCATGATTCAGAGCCACGGTTGGATGTAACCAGCATGTCAATAGTATGATCACCGGAGATCACGTCACCTGCATCTAGTCTCACATCAATCAACATTTTGTGTTTCTTATCACAGCCCAAGACAGGCTGCCACAAAGAACTGTTTTTAATAATGTAGAGACACTTGTATGGTTTATGCACTTGCACCTTTTTTTATAAATCTTTTATTCATACATGTTTGCTGTCACATATGTATGCATTAAACACTTTTTTCATCTAATATTATTATTATTGATATTTGATTTCCTGGTGTGTTATTGTGCATGGCACCTTGTAACTCTAATGCCCCGTACACACGGTCGGATTTTCCAACGGAAAATGTCCTATCGGACAATGTTGTCGGAAATTCCGACCGTGTGTAGGCTCCATTGGACAAAGTTTTATCTCCTGCTCTCAAATTTTCCAACAACAAAGTCCTTTCGGACTTTTTCCGATCGTGTGTAGCGAATTCCGACGGACAAAGTGCCACGCATGCTCAGATCACATTACAAGACCAAAGCTATTGGCTACTAGCCTCTACGTAGTCCCGTCGTAGGCAACAAACGTCACCACGTTCAGAATGATCGGATTTTCCGACAACTTTGTCCGACCGTGTGTATGCAACACCAGTGTCGGACTAAATCCGTCGGAAAAAATCCGATGGATTTTGGGGTCGGATTTTCCGACCGTGTGTATGGGGCATAAGGGGTCCATATAACCTCACAGAGTTTTTTTGGCACAATTGGCACTTGTGCACTTTATATTTATTTGTGCTTTTTAGTTGTGCGTTTACAGATTTTGTGCACATTATTTGTTTTGCTATATTTTGCACTTGCACTTTACACCAATTGTATGTTTACTATTTTATGCACATTATTATATTCTGGTGGATCTATAACTATAGACTAAGATATAGATTATCTAGTGCATAGCCATTCCACGTATATTTAATTTTGTTTTTAATGTGCACAAACATATGAGACATGTTTAACATTTGCAGCTTGATAGTGGCAGATTGGTAGGGGGTTCTTTAAGGCTCGCAGGATTTTGTTGTTTTTTTGAGATCTTCATGTATCACTAGAGAGATCACCAACAGCATGAAGGAGGTCCTGATTCCTCTATATAGACCTTTATTATCACCAGTAGGATCACCAGCAGAAGGAAAGAGGTCCTGTTTCCTCTATATATATCTTTAGTTATCATTAGAGCGATAACCAGCAGAAGGAAGGAGGTCCTGATTCCTCTATATAGATCACTATTATCACCAGAAGAATCACCAGCAGGAGGAAGGAGTTCCTGATTCCTCTATATAGAACTTTAGTTATTACTAGAGGGATCACCAGTAGGAGGAAGGAGGTCCTGATTCCTCTATATAGATCTTTAGTTATTACTAGAAAGATCACCAGCAGCAGGAAGGAGGTCCTGATTCCTCTATATAGACCTTTAGTTATCACTAGAGGGATCAACAGCAGGAGGAAGAAGGACCTGATTCCTGGTTACTAGAGGGATGTGCAAAATGAACAAACAATATAAACTGGATTGAGGAAAGCAACTAGAATTCTGGGGTGTATCACTAGAGGGATCATCAACAAAAGGAAGGAGGTCACAATTTCCTCTGTTAAAGCGATTCTGCACTGTCTGTAGTGTTTTTTTTTTTTTTTTTAGTTCAATGCAATGGATTAGGAGATGTAATTTAAGTACTCACGTGTTCCATTTCTCTAACTCACTGCTGCCGGTTTTCGTCATCTAAAAGAAGTTATAAAAATCCTTCCTGCTGGTTGCCATCTTGCCTGTGGGCATGTGAAACCACACAGGCACTTCAGATGGCCCAGCATGCACCGCCGTTACTGCGCCGATCTCGCGCGTGCGCAGTAATGGCAAAGTGTAGCTCACGTTCGCCGAAATCTCGCGATATTTCAGAAGATGTGGCCGAAATCTCACGAGATTTCGGAAGATGTCCGCACTGACTCCTGGGATCAATGACACCAGATCCCAGGATTCAGTGCGGCGTGACGAGGATCGACGCAGAGACCCCGCCCACCGCCTAAGAGACAGAGGAAAGAACGTCAGCAATTACAAGGTAAGTGAAAAAAAAAACACTTAATTTAGTACTCTTTGCCTGATTTGGAAGGCAAAGAGATTTACTAAATGAAATGTGTGCAGAACCGCTTTAAGATCTCTAGTTATCACTAGAGGGATGATCAGCAGGAGGAAGGAGGACCTGATTCCTCTTATAGAGCTTTAGTTAGACCCCCTTGTAGAATACTGTTAGGCTCTGGAGACCTCACTTACAAAAAAGATATTGTTAAGTTAGAATGAGTCCAGAGACATTTAGCAAAGATGTTGAAAGGTCTAGGGGATAAAACATATCAGAAGGGACTACAAAAAGCTAAAATGTACAGAGGAAATAAGGGGAAAAGGGGGCATGACTGAAAGATTTCAAATATATTAAGGGTGTAAATAAGGTTTAGGAGGGAACTATTTTTAATATGAAGCTAAAATACAAAACACAGGGACATTAACTCAAACTAGCGGGAGGAAAGTTCAAAACTAACTTTTGAAAATATACTTTTTTATTGGAACAGAAGTTGATGCATGGTATAGGCTTCCAGCAGAGGTAGTGAGTCAGACAAAGGTAAGCAGATTTACAATGTAAACAGCACCAAATATACATGTGCCAACGGCAGTAACAAGTGTAGTGACACACTAAAATATTTGTTTGTCCGGCAAGGTGGGTAGAACCATCACATATTTGCTATGAGTCTCTGTGGTTTTAAGTTGGAACCTTGCCATATGGAGGTTCCTTTTTTGAGGTTTACTATCAGTTTGGAGAGGCACTGAAGGACTGGATGGAAGATTAATGCCCCGTACACGAGGTCGGAATTTCCGACAGAAAAAGTCAGATGGGAGATTTGGTCGGATATTCCATGTATGCTCCATCAGACTGTTTCTGTTGGAATTTCCGACATAGATAGAGAGCAGGTTCTCTATTTTTCTGTGTGAGGTTCAGACGGAGGCTTTCCCATTGGAAAGTAGGAACGGGTGTACATGGCATAAGAGTTAGCCCCCGTACACACGGTCCGAAATTCCGACCACAAAATCCAGATTTTTTCCGACGAGTTTTGTCCGACACTGGTGTTGCAAACACACGGTCGGACAAAGTTTTCAGAAAATCCGATCATTAAGAACATGGTGACCAATAGCTTTGGTCTCGTAATTTGATCTGAGCATGCGTGGCACTCTGTCCATCGAAATTCTTGACACACGATCGGAAAAAGTCTGAAGTCAAATTTTTTCCATAGGAAATTCCGACGTAAAAAGCCCACACACGATCGGATTTTCCGACAACATAATCCAATTGGACTTTTTCCATCGGAATATCCGACTGTGTGTACGGGGCATTAAAGTACAATGTAGAGTGTTTTTTCCCTTTTACATAGCTAAGAAAAGTTTCTAAAGATTAGATTTGTGATATGGATCTTCACTGTAGTGTAAGCCCACCCAAAGCTCAATATGCTGGAGAATTATAACACCTGGCAGTGTTCCCGGGTCTGCACACCTGCTGGGCCCATTATGACTAGCTCCCAGTGTACTTGATGGATAATTGTATTTATATTATATGATGAAGGATGTAACAGGAGGAGTTGGGACACACACACATGGGATGGAACACCCAAAACTCACAAGTGGATGGGACCAGAGTTGGGAATTATGTCATGCAGGTTTGTTGGAGTATCCAAAACATATATGAAGCCCGGGGCTGACTCCGGAACCCCCTATAGCTTAAATATCAATTTCGGTTGGACTAATCTTTCGGTTGGACTAATCTTTTTTTTTTTATTATTTAAGACAGGAAGACTGGTCACAAGGACCTCAACAACAGAAATAATGCTTAAACAGTGTTACATTCAAAGTCAAACTATACAGGTGTGATTCCCGCCCACACAATATATTAAAAAAGGTTTTGGTGTGTGGGGTACTTCGTGGGTGTACATTCTTTTTGGGACCTCTATGGTTCCATCTGTGTTAGATGTGATTTGGTGTGTCCAGGAGATGGGAGTGTTGAATTCCACTAGTCTTGTGGGTTCAGCCTCCCTTCTAGTTTCCCTTTTTTTATAAAGTAAGAAAAGAGAGTGCGGAAAAGAACCGTAGTGAGTGCAGAGTCTGGGCGACGCCCAGGAGGACAGAAAGAGAAGAGTAAGGGGTGGGGACATATGGGTTAACGGGGGGGGGGGGGGGGGGGGGGGGTTGGTAGCTGAGGTGTGTTCGAACTTATAATCAGGTGTTTATCCCATCTGGGCAGTGTCGCTCCTCTTCGGGGCATATGGCGTTAGTAGCCTGGGTAGCATCGGGATGGGATGAGTCGATTGGGCAGGTTATTAGTCAGACCCTCTGAGGTTTTGTCCCTCATCTGAGTATCTAAATATATTCCATAGCTGCCACGTCTTGGAATATGTTTCCTGTCTGTGTTGATTAGTGAGGATCAGGTCCTCCATCCGGCTAGTCTCGTCTACCTTCCTTAGCCATTGGGCCACAGTCGGTGGGTGTGGGGACTTACAGTTTAGCGGGATGCAGGCTTTGGCTGCGTCTAAAGCCCCATACACACGGTCGGACAATCCGCGGACCAGGTCCGTCGGACCATGTCCGTCATACTTTGTCCGATGTTGGTTTTGCGTACACACGGTCGGACAAAGTTGTCGGAAAATCCGATCATTCTGAACGCGGTGACGATTGTTGCCTACGACGGGACTACGTAGAGGCTAGTAGCCAATAGCTTTGGTCTTGTAATGTGATCTGAGCATGCGTAGCACTTTGTCCGGTCGGACAACTGTACACACGATCGGATTTGGTGTGATCGGACCGTGTTGACGGCAAATCTTTCCAGCAGGAGATAAGACTTTGTCCGTCGGTCAAACCGACGAACACTGTCCGATGGTGCATACACACGGTCTGATTTTTCAACAACCTTGTCCGATCGGACAGAATCCATGAAAAAGTCCGACCGTGTGTATGGGGCTTAAGAGATGTCGGATCACCGGTTTTTTGTACACCCGTGCCGGGTACTTCAGTCGCGTGTAGAAGAAAGTAGGCCGGTTCGTCAGGCACCGTCCGGTCTGTGAATGTTTGGGTGATACGCCGGAGGACTAATCTTTTAAATAGTTCTAATAAAGAGAGAGTTATTGATATATATATATATATATATATATATATATATATATATATAATATATATATATATATATATATATATATTTATATATTTATACATGACAAAATTCAGCTGTGCTTATAAATTGGCATACCTAAAAAATATTCTGGTAAGCAACGGATGTCTTGAATGCTTTATGAAAATTTAGAAATGCAAAGTGAATAAAGTTCATTTACTGGACATTTTTTTTTTTTTTTTGTTTTATTAAACACTTCATTTTTTGGTTTTTATTTCAGCATACATCCGCTCCAAAAAAAGAAAAAAAAAATGAGATCCAAATCCAATGAAAGCCTAAAAGGAAAAGTAAAAATCACAGCCATTACAGATGTTGTATTTCAGGGTAAACCAGCTGTTTGGGAGAGAAAGCTTTTGACAGGGAACAGGTTTTGCTCTTTAATAAGGGCGAATTTGCATTCAAAGGAATCATCTACAAAGAAGAATGGGAGGTTGATGGCCCGCAGGAGCAGCCAGTGCTCTGGGCTAGAGCCACCTGCAAGCTGCCATCGCCTGGCTTACAATCCCGCAGTCTTTTCCTTCTGACTTTGGCAGCACATTAGTCACCATAACTGAGTATTCACCAGATCTGTTTAAACAAATTGTTCATCTCGAAGTATAAAAGAAGCCAGGAGATTTTTAAAGTCTAATATTTATGGAAACATTTTATTTTCCTAAAGGCAGAAAAGTGCTATTTTTTTATTTTTTTGCTTTACACAATAGAAAAAAAAATAGAATGCCTAAAAAGTCAGGCATGGACAGTGAACCTAGCGGCACATATACAATATTTTTTCGTGGCAAGTACATAGGGAACCCTGGCTCTCCAGCTGAAACTACAAGTCCCATGAGACATTGCAAGACCCTAACAATCACAGGCATGACTCCTAGAGGCAGAGGCATGATGGGATTTGTAGTTTCACAACAGCTGGAGAGCCGAGGTTCCCTACCCCTGCGTAACGGCACATGCACACAGGGCCATTGATGAGACAGTACAGCTGGCTCTCTTGTACCAGACTCGAGACCCATTAGTTCCAAAGGGGGACCTGGGCACCTGCCAAGCAGAAGGGATGACTGTGCTGCCTTATTGCTTCTCTTACGGTTCCTGGTGCAGTGCTGCCGGCTTCTCCCCTATTTCTCCCTCGCGCTGCTGGCTTCACTCCTCTCCTCTTCCACCGGCAGCTGCTGCAGGCACACAGGGAGATCTGTTTCAGGATGCAGAGCGTGGGGCCAGTAGATATGTCCTATTTACCAGCCCCTTCCTTTCCTGAATGATTGCACATGAGCACATGAGCCCATACAGAATAAACACCCAAGCATATATTGGTGGCTAGGAAGTTCTGGTGCTACGTACAGCCACCCATACACAGAGGCTGTACATAGCTATTGCAATAATGCATGCGCACAGGTATAAGGGCAAATGCCAAAAATTGGTAAAACTTGGGACAATGTTGCTATTTTGACTAAACGCAGTTGAGTCAATGGAGAAAGCAAAAATGAAGGTGTTTTTAGTGGCTTTACATCCAAACAAAAAATGACTATGCATTGTAGTTTACTAGTCTTTAGATATGGTTGGTTGCATTAGTTTTCTTCATTTTTAATTTTTATTCCTTTGCTTTAACCTGGGGATCCTGCCAGTAACACACTTCTTGTTCTAGGGTTACAGCCATAGGCGTTGTTAGGGGGTGGCTATTGAGACTGGAGCCCCGAATCTGGGGCCCATAGCCCCGAGTCCAGGGTTGGCCCTACTGTGAGAGAGTCGCAGGCTGCCGGACACAGCGCTTCCCGCAAAGCCGCAGCACTCTCACACAGTCTGCACTCCATGTTTCAGTGACACAGTCAGAGCCCGGAATCATTGTGAGAGTGAGTCTCCTCCCTTGCTCCGCCCATATCGGGAGGAACTTTCTCACACGAATCTCTCCTGAGATGGTAAGTGCAGGCCATGGGGGAGAGGGGAAACTATGTATACCCAGCATCTCTGTATATACCCAGCCTCCCTTCTGTATACCCAGCCTCCCTTCTGTATATACCCAGCCTCTCTGTATACCCAGCCTCTCTGTATATACCCAGCCTCTCTGTATACACAATCCACATCTGGTGGCAGGTGATGTGAAAAGCTCTCTGATGACCCTGTTGTAATGAGAGGGGCTTTGGGGACCCTATAATGTTATATATATTTACACACACGTATATTATATACATGTGTATGCCCGCCCAAGCGTATGACTCTCTTTACTTTGCTGCTATGGGCTCTAGCCCCAGATCTTTCGTAGACCTAGTAACGCCCCTGGTTACAACTCTCACTCACTATACTGAATGAAGCAGCTTTGTCCCCTGGACAAGGGGAGTGTTGGGAATACAGAACACCTCCCCTTCTCCGATTGGTGAGGGTGTTCTGCAGTCCACAGCGATAAAATGTAAAACTTAAACGCAAAAGAAGAAAATAAAAAGAAAACCCAACTGAGAACAAAAGTCTGTAGAACTTAAATAGCGCTCCAAAATACTAGCAGGTTATTTGCCAACTGACACACAGCAAGTAGCATGTTCTACGATATATGTGTAAATGTTAGTCAGTAGGAAAAAAAAACGGATAGGGGAAAAGAGCAAGAATAAAAGGGGGGGGGGGGTGGGTGGGGGAAATAGAAATACTAATACAGCAGGGACACTAGAGACCGGGCCACCATGTTGTGACCCACATAAGCCACTCTAGTATCTATATTGACGCTCGGTCTCCTGTAGACTGGTCTAAAGAAGCGCAGAGGACACATAGGTGTTGTAGTCACCGTAATATTGGAAATCGTGCCAATAATACCATGTTTTGCGGTGCTGCTCCTCCCGGCGTCTCGTAGCCACCGTTAAACCTTCGATTTCGGCAAAGGGAATATTTTACTTACTCTCCCCATTGAGGTGCAACAAAGAAGCCAGCAGTTGAGACATTATTATTATTATTATTATACAGGATTTATATAGCGCCAGCAGTTTGCGCAGCGCTTTACAACATCAGGGGAGACAGTACAATTACAATACAATTCAATACAGGAGGGATCAGAGGGCCCGGCTCGTTAAAGCTTACAATCTAGAAGGGAGGGTCAAGTGGAAACAAAAGGTAATAAATGCGGGGGATGATCAGATGGAAAAAATGAAAATACAGTTGTTAGGTGTGGGTAGGATAGGATTCCCTGAAGAGGAGAGTTTTTAGGGATCGTCTAAAAGCTAATAGAGTAGGAGATAGACGCACTGATTGGGGTAAGGAGTTCCATAGGCTTGGAGAGGCTCTGGAAAAGTCCTGGAGACGAGCATGGGAGGAAGTGATGAGAGAGCTAGAGAGCAGGAGGTCTTGAGAAGAACGAAGAGAACGATTAGGTTGGTATTTTGAGACTAGGTCAGTGATGTAGCTGGGGGCAGACTTGTGGATTGCTTTGTAGGTGGTGGTTATTATTTTAAATTAAATTTGTTGGGTGAGCGGAAGCCAGTGGAGGGATTGACAGAGAGGAGTAGCAGAGACAGAGCGGTTGGTAAGGTGGATAAGTCTGGCAGCAGCTTTTATGACGGACTGAAGGGGGGTTAGAGTATGCAGAGGTAGGCCAATGAGGAGGGAATATCAAGTTTTTGGTGGATTTACCCTTTAAGGAAGTATCTTACCATCTTCATTCCTGTCTGTCCCGTTGACTGCCAACATTCACACTTACTTTTGGTTCAGGCAATACACAGAGGTTCTCCCCTCCAAGTATTGCCCTTCATTTCTCACTTCATTTCAGGCCAGAAGTAACCTGGCCTCCCATGCAGCCCAATCACTTTAAATTCTCAACTGCAATAAACCAGCAGAACATTCACATTTGGAAAGTACTTTGCTGGTTTTCATGATCTTGGCAAATGTTTCACATCACATGTGTGGCTTGGTGTTTGGTTTCAGATTCATGCTGGCCTTATCACAAATGTATCTACAAATACAGTGATTTGTGCATGCGTTCCATCATAACACCTGTGCGTACGAGTCTTTAAATTCCCCATATAACTAATCCTATTAGGGGCTGAGATTTAATCTCTGGTTACATAGCCAAACAACCAGAACACACGGCTGTATCCCTCCTTCCCTTAATGGTTTGTATTACGAATGTTCCATCATCTGTTCAATCCTAGCCCCATTCTATAGCTAATCTCTGAAAATCCATGTACAATTCAGCAATCATCCTTCCTTCTTTCTCTCACTTGAAAGACCTCTTCCAGCTTGTGATAATATGAAAAGATAAAACCACCCAAAAAAAATAAGAAGGCCATAGGGCGATTGGACGTGCGTGAACAATTGAAAAACCCTCAGGCTCTCCTGTCGTGGAGCGTTGTCACTGGTTAAGCCTAACAACAGCTAGAGAAAGACTAGGTGGGGGATAGCTGCCTGTCCTTCCAGCATCCTTCCAGCATCCACTTTAGAAATATATTTTTTATTCCTGTATGTAAAGATTAAATCCAGCTGTCTTCTGGCCACACACATGATGGTCCAGGGTCTTCTACCTCCTCTCCCTAGAGAGATCTTAGGCCCCTTTCACACTGGGGCGGTTTTCAGGCGGTACAGCTCTAAAAATAGTGCCTGTGTAGCGCCTGAAAAAAACGGCCCCATTCACTCCAGTGTGAAAGCCGGCGGGCTTTCACACTGGAGCGGTGCGCTAGCAGGACGGTAAAAAAAGACCTGCTAGCAGCATCTTTGGAGTGGTATAGGAGCGATGTATTCACCGCTCCTATAGCGCTCCTACCCATTGATTTCAATGGGACACCGTGGTAATACCGTGGCAATACCGCCGCAAAGCGCCGCTACGGCGGCGCTTTGTGGGGGATTTTAACCCTTTTTCGTCCGCTCGCGGGCTGTAAAACCGCACCGCGAGCGGCCGAATACCGCGGCTAAAACGACGGTAAACCAGCGCTAAATATAGCGCTGCTTTACCGTCACCGCGGCTCCCACCCCAGTGTGAAAGGGGCCTTATAATATTATGATGTCAGCACCACTCTCTGCAGTAACGTACTGTGAGTCTAGGGCAGGGATATGCAATTAGCGGACCTCCAGCTGTTGCAGAACTACAAATCCCATGAGGCATAGCAAGACTGAAAGCCACAAGCATGACACCCAGAGGCAGAGGCATGATGGGACTTGTAGTTTTGCAACAGCTGGAGGTCCGCTAATTGCATATCCCTGGTCTAGGGGGTATGTCCATAACAGCCAGACCTCACAGAAAGTGGGTTAAATGATGCTGGTTGTCATTTAACTCAAAAAAGGACTGGTATTTATACATATGCATTTGTTTTCCGTCCGAATGCATTTTTCGTCCAAATTTCAGGGTATTTTCGTTATCGTTTCAACAAACGATAACGAACGTGCAGAATCCGAAAACCGAAAGATCCGACATTAACAAATGCTTTATTTTCGTTTCGTTGCGACAACAGTTCGATATAGATAGGAGATTCCACATGACGCTGACAATAGTGATCTGTGTCCATCGAACCTGTGGTCGAATGTGCCTAACCTGCTCTATTAGTCCAAGATTATTCTACATAGAGAGAAAAGATTCGACATAGAGAGAAAAGATTTGACATAGAGAGAAAAGATTCGACATTGAGAGAAAAGATTCGACATAGAGAGAAAAGATTTGACATAGAGAGAAAAGATTCGACATTGAGAGAAAAGATTCGACATAGAGAGAAAAGATTCGACATAGAGAGAAAAGATTTGACATAGAGAGAAAAGATTCGACATAGAGAGAAAAGATTCGACATTATAGAGACAATAGAAAAAAAGGTTGAATGTGCCTAACCTAACTCTATTAGTCCAAGATTATTCGACATAGAGAGAAAAGATTCGACATGAAGATTCGACGAAGCAGTCGGCGTGAGCGGACATTTATGGTCAAATGCTCCGCCCATAGGCTATAGAAGAATTCTAATGTTGGTTGACTAGTAATAATAATTAATAAATATAATTATTACTAGTGTCATACAACATTAGAAATCTACTATAGCTTGTAGGCGGAACATTCGACCGTAAATGTACGATTGCGGCGTCATACAGTTTACGTTGAATCTTCTTAGAACATTCGACAGACACCATAAGCCTTCAATGACAGATTTGACCTAAATTATTTCCGATTTTCGGATGAATGCATTTTTTAACGAAACTAAATAAATAAAAACGTATTACGGGAGTATCTAAATAATTTTTTTTGGCCGAAAACGAAATTCCGAAACGAAATATTTCAGTGTGCACATGTCTACTGGTATTGGACCACCCATTCAACCAGAAAGAGGAATGGAGTGGACATTCTGCAGGGAGAGTACCAAATGAGAGGCAGATATTATAGCAAAAACGTAATTTTGCATCTTCTTGTATTGTTGGATGATTCATTTTTAGCTTGTTTCTTGACATTGGAATTTTGATTTCAGCAAATCTTTGGCAGTTTGACACCTGCCTGTAGTCTTATGCCCCATACACACGGTCGGACATTCCGACCACAAAATCCGTCGGATTTTTTTCCGACGGATTTTGGCCGACACTTGTCTTGCATACACACGGTCGCACAAAGTTGTCAGAAAATCCGATCGTTCCGAACGAGGTGACGCACAAAACATACGACGGGACAACGAAGGGACAATTTAATGCTCCCAACTTTGTGGGATCAGTTTGGGGACGGCCCCTTCCTATTCCAACATGACTGCCCACCAGTGCACAAAGCAAGGTCCATAAAGACATGGATGAGCGAGTTTGGGGTGGAGGAACTTGACTGGCCTCAACCTGATAAAACACCTTTAAGATGAATTAGAGCGGAGACTGCGAGCCAGGCATTCCCGTCCAACATCAGTGCCTGACCCTTCTGGAAGAATGGTCAAACATTCCCTTAGACACTCTCCTAAACCTTGTGGACGGCCTTCCCAGAAGATTTGAAGCTGTTATAGCTGCAATGTGTGGGCCAACTCAATATTGAACCCTACGGACTAAGACCGGGATGCCAATAAAGTTTGTCCCAATACTTTTGGTAATATAGTATATATATATATATATATATATAGATAGATATATAGATAGATATATACATATATATATATATACACACAGTGCAAATAAGCATTTGATTAATAGCTTAATAGGCTGATTTCCTTTTTTGAGAATAATTGCTTGTTATTGAGTAATATTATAATGTGAATGTGTAGCAGCCCATGGCCGCTGCCGTATATTTGTCATTTCTATATTCATATTAGTACATCAATTCCACTTGTTACACCAAATTAGAATACTCTAGAGCCTCATTCAATTCAAAGTATTATGGTAATCTTTTACCCCAAAACATTTTTAGAATTTCTTTTGAAACAATTGCATATTTATGTTGGTTGAGTGAAACACAAGTCTGCAAAAAAATAAAAATCCTTTTGAGTGTTTGTCAACTTGCATAGTTTGATTAAATTTGAATAAAAATGTTGTAAAAGGAAGAAAGTGATCTCTTGTATAAGTTATTAGGAAAAGGTCACTTGGGATTTTCTCAGCCAGCCCACATTATAATGCATGAACAGGTTACAAAAGAAAGGTACCTTTGTCTAACCCCTGCCCCTAGGGCCTGTGTGTAAACTTCCAGGTACTGTATGCTGCCCTTAATGAGTTGTAGGATAAAAGTATCTGCAAGATTTCTGGGTGTTCCCTGCATGTGCAAAGAGACATGAAAAAGGAATTAATAAATAAATACATGAAAAAAAAAAAAAAGGTAGACTTACAATTTCTTTTAACTAATTCCTGGCAGCCATGACACAAAAGCAATATAAATGTGTCTGGCTGTTGCATTTAATTCTAGAAAATTTTGCATATTTTGATTGCACAATAAAACTTTTTTTTCTTTTTTACATAAAATTTTCATACACCAAATAAAATAAAAAAATCAATAATTAACTAAAAAATAAAAATCTCTTAAGAATGCCAAATACAATATTTAATTCCTGACAGTAATGACACAATAGCAACACAAATATTTATTGCTGATGTAAATATTAATAAAAAAAAAATGTAGACTTCCAAATATTATAACTAATTCCTGGCAGCCATGACACAGTAGCAATAAGAATGTGTCTGGCTGTTGCATTTAAGTCTAGAAAATGTTGCATATTTTGATTGCACAATAAACATTTTTTTTTTTGCATAAAATTTTCATACACCAAATAAAAAAAAAAAAAATCAATAGTTAACTAAAAAAATAAAAATCTCTTAAGAACGCCAAATACAATATTTAATTCCTGACAGTAATGACACAATAGCAGCACAAATATTTATTGCTGATGTAAATAATAATAAAAAAAAATGTAGACTTTCAAATATTATAACTAATTCCTGGCAGCCATGACACAGTAGCAATAGAAATGTGTCTGGCTGTTGCATTTAAGTCTAGAAAATGTTGCTTATTTTGATTGCTCAATAAACCTTTTTTTTTTTTTGCATAAAATTTTCATACACCAAATAAAAAAAAAAAATCAATAATTAACTAAAAAATAAAAATCTCTTAAGAACGCCAAATACAATATTTAATTCCTGACAGTAATGACACAATAGCAATAGATATGTGTCTGGCTGTTGCATTTAATTCTAGAAAATGTTGCATATTTTGATTGCACAATAAAACTTTTATTTTTTGCATAAAATTTTCATACACCAAATAAAATAAAAAAATCAATAATTAACTAAAAAAATAAAAATCTCTTAAGAACACCAAATACAATATTTAATTCCTGACAGTGATGACACAATAGCAACACAAATATTTATTGCTGATGTAAATAATTAAAAAAAAATGTAGACTTCCAAATATTATAACTAATTCCTGGCAGCCATGACACAGTAGCAATAAGAATGTGTCTGGCTGTTGCATTTAAGTCTAGAAAATGTTGCATATTTTGATTGCACAATAAACATTTTTTTTTTTGCATAAAATTTTCATACACCAAATAAAAAAAAAAAAAATCAATAGTTAACTAAAAAAATAAAAATCTCTTAAGAACGCCAAATACAATATTTAATTCCTGACAGTAATGACACAATAGCAGCACAAATATTTATTGCTGATGTAAATAATAATAAAAAAAAATGTAGACTTTCAAATATTATAACTAATTCCTGGCAGCCATGACACAGTAGCAATAGAAATGTGTCTGGCTGTTGCATTTAAGTCTAGAAAATGTTGCTTATTTTGATTGCTCAATAAACCTTTTTTTTTTTTTTTGCATAAAATTTTCATACACCAAATAAAAAAAAAAAAATCAATAATTAACTAAAAAATAAAAATCTCTTAAGAACGCCAAATACAATATTTAATTCCTGACAGTAATGACACAATAGCAATAGATATGTGTCTGGCTGTTGCATTTAATTCTAGAAAATGTTTCATATTTTGATTGCACAATAAAACTTTTATTTTTTGCATAAAATTTTCATACACCAAATAAAATAAAAAAATCAATAATTCACTAAAAAATAAAAATCTCTTAAGAACACCAAATACAATATTTAATTCCTGGCAGTAATGACACAATAGCAACACAAATATTTATTGCTGATGTAAATAATAATAAAAAAAAAATGTAGACTTCCAAATATTATAACTAATTCCTGCCAGCCATGACACAATAGCAATAGAAATGTGTCTGGCTGTTGCATTTAAGTCTAGAAAATGTTGCATATTTTGATTGCACAATAAACATTTTTTTTTTTGCATAAAATTTTCATACACCAAATAAAAAAAAAAAAATCAATAGTTAACTAAAAAATAAAAATCTCTTAAGAACGCCAAATACAATATTTAATTCCTGACAGTAATGACACAATAGCAACACAAATATTTATTGCTGATGTAAATAATAAATAAAAAAAAAATGTAGACTTCCAAATATTATAACTATTTCCTGGCAGCCATGACACAATAGCAATAGAAATGTGTCTGGCTGTTGCACTTAATTCTAGAAAATGTTGCATATTTTGATTGCACAATCAAACTTTAATAATAACAATAATAATAATAATGACACAATAGCAACATAAATATTTATTGCTGATGTAAATAATTCTAAAAACAAAATGTTTTTTTTTAGTTTTACAAAAATATAATATTTTTTTTTTCCCCACAAAGCACAAAAAAAAACAAAAAAACACTAAACTGGAACAGTATGTGGAATTTAGTTTACAGTTTTAGTTTAAAATGTTGTCTTTCTGTTCCCTTAATGCTTCCTGTATTAAGAATTTTTAGATAATTTTCAACTATTATTATTTGAAAACTCCATTTTCCCATCATAATTTATGTTTAGAAATGGATGCTCTCTTAACATTATAGGAAATAGTCTCTCTAAGGCTGCTTTCACACTGGGGCGTTTTTCAGGAGCTTCAGCGCTAAAAATAGCGCCTGTATAGCTCCTGAAAAAAGCAGGTCCTTTCACTCCAGTGTGAAAGCCGGAGGGCTTTCACGCTGGAGCGGTGCGCTAGCAGGACAGTAAAAAAAGTCCTGCTAGCAGCATATTTGGAGCGGTGAAGGAGCGGTGTATTCACCGCTCCTATAAGGCTCCTACCCATTGAAATCAATGGGACACCGCGGGGATACCGCCGGCAAAGCGCCGCTACAGCGGCGCTTTGCGGGGGTTTTTAACCCTTTTTCGGCCGCTAGCAGGGTTAAAACCACCCCGCTAGCGGCCGCATACCGTGGCTAAAACAACGGTAAAGCAGCGCTAAATATAGCGCTGCTTTACCGTCGCCGCCCCAGTGTGAAGCCGGCCTAAGTTATTACCCTTATGACTAAAGAGCAAGATTAATTTATCCTAAGTCATATAATATAATTATACTGTACCTTAATATTATATATTTCTGTATCGCTTTTGAACTTGTTTCCTGACTTATAAAAGTTCAATAAACAAATTTGACAAGAAAATTTAGTCTTTCTTCTTAGCAAAATTACTTGGCAATAAAATATGTTTGGCTGATGTATCTGATCTATGTAATTCTAGATTATTTTTGTTTTTTATATTTTGGTTTGACAATTAGAATTTTTCTACAGAAAATCTTCTACACACAAAATAAAGAAAACATTAAATACATAAAAAAAAATAAAAACGTTAGAATTCCATGAGCCAAAAAAAAAGTATATTCTTGTTTTACAAGAAGACTTTTTCATTGACACAACATTTCTTTACACACCAAATAAAAACTCTAAACTGGATTAGCGGTTTTTTGAAATTCAGTTTAAGTTTTAGTCTTGCTCTTTATCCAAATTTGTTTCATAAACGGCATGATTTGATGCTGTCCATATGTTATAAAACAGACCCAAATTTCTCACTGACATTTTTCACAGAAAATTCCTAGGTGGAAAGAATGAATACATTGGCTCATTTGAAAGGCAAAAAAATAATAAAAAAAATTTAAAAGGCAATGCTAAATTGCGGCCAACAATGGCACGAGCTATATTATGCATAACAAAAAATGTGGAATGCAAGAAACTTTTTTTTTTTTTTTTTTTTTTTGATTCATTTCCTGATACATCTGGAGTGATGGTGGTGTCCAAGAATTTAGCTGGGTTTTAATTTCATCCATACCTGGACTGTACATTAAGAATTGCTCGGGGTAATTCAAGCTCTATTCTGAAGCTGCTCATTGGCAATTGAACAGAGGGAGGGTGTGTTCCTCTTAGGAGATTAGATCTCAGTCTTACCTGAGGCAGGAAGAGAAGAATCGTTAGGTGGCAACCAGTGCTGGGATTCTATCCTTGCTCGTTCCAGGTGCATAATCCCGTTACAGAATGCATCCACACACATTGACAAAAAAACAAAAAAATCAGCGTTTCCCCTTTTGTCCAATGTATTTACAAACTAACACATGCAGCAATTTAGGTAGGTTAAAGGGCAACTTAATAAATAGGAACACCTGTCGGAAAGTATGTCAAAGTGGTAAAAGATTATTTTAGGTTAACGTTTGGGTTTGCAGCTTCCTTTCTTTTCTTTTTTTTTTAACAGAAGGAATATTTATTGAGATATTCAATCAGTTACATGTTATGCATAGCAGGTGTCACAGGTTAAATGATAAGGAGTAACAAATTAACTTCCCAGAAGGGCCATGTGGTAGGACTAAGTAGAAAGACATCAATTAAGCGTAGTACCTCAAGGTTATATCTCGGAAGGGCCCGAAAAATGGTAACGTCCAAGGTCAAACCCAAGGAAATCTTATCATTTGGTATTATAATGCCACGTACACACGATCGGACTATCCGGAGTACTTAGTCCGATGGACAACCCCGCCGAACTTTCCATCGGAGGTCCGCTGGACTTTTGTAGCACACGGACTTGCCCACACACGCCCGGACTTTTCCGGCGTTACTAGATCCGGCGGACTTTTGAAATGAACGGACTTGCCCACACACGGAGTAAAGTCCATTCATTTTGAACGTGACTCCAGGTAGCTAGTCCCGTCTACCTGGAGTCCGACGGACAAGTCGGCCGGACTTTTGAAATGAACGGACTTGCCCACACACGGAGTAAAGTCCGTTCATTTTGAACGTGACTCCAGGTAGCTAGTCCCGTCTACCTGGAGTCACGTACAAAATGAACGGACTTTACTCCGTGTGTGGGCAAGTCCGTTCATTTCAAAAGTCCGGCCGACTTGTCCGTCGGACTCCAGGTAGACGGGACTAGCTACCTGGAGTCACGTTCAAAATGAACGGACTTTACTCCGTGTGTGGGGCAAGTCCGTTCATTTCCAAAGTCCGGTGGACTAGCACACAGAAGGCCGGATTGTCCGCCGGACTGCCCAGTCCGGCGGATAAATTTGAGTCAAAACTTCTTTCTACGTCCGCCGGACTTTTGGGAAGAAAAAGTCAGCCGGAGCCTACACACGGGCGGATTGTCCGGCGGACTCTGGTCCGCCGGATAGTCCGATCGTGTGTACACGGCATTAGATTGCAGAATTGCATTAGAGTGCAGAATTGTCAAAGCTAAAGCGAACTAATAGCGGAAGCATTTGATGCGTTTAATGTGCGAGAAAGAAGAGGGGGGAGGGGAACATTTATGACATCGTCTGATTTTACTAGACAAGAGAGCCAGGGGGTTCCCCCATAGGGGTAGAGATGGGAGTGATGGGAAGGGATCTCCACCTGAAACTACACCGCAAGTCGTCTGGCCTCTACCCATGCCGACCAAATTTTATAAAATTTTTAAGGACAATTATGGCCCATGTATGTCAGTTTGTAAAGAGGGAGGGCAGCGTTCACCAAGTCCCTCCAGGTGGAAGCCCGGGGCGGCTCTGATGCCTTCCATTGGAGCAATACTGTTTTCCTGGCATAAAATGCCGTATAGAAGATAAACAGTTTTTTATGTGTGGTTGTGGGCAGATTATCTGTGATACCCAGCAATAGAATCAGGGGGTCAAGCCCGACGGATATTCCACTTATATAATATCATTTTTACTTAAAGTGCTACTAAACCCACAACAGTAAAATCAGTCTCTATGTGATTAATCCTCTGCATTGTGTAAAAACGCTGTTTAATCCTGTCTTCTCTGATCATCCTCTTCTTCCACTGTCCCCAATCCATCTCCTGATAGAACAAAGCCATGTGCAGAACTCTGCACATGCTCAGTTTAGAGTGTATTGCTAGAGAGTTTTTTTTTTTCTTGGGAGAGTACATGTGATTAGCACAGGGCCAATCAGCACTGTCCAGACAGAGGGTCAGGGGTCCTGCAGCCTCAGAGGACAATCAGAGGAGAATGAAAACTCCTCCTACAAGCTTTAACCAGTGGCCTTCTGAACAATGATAGAAGTCACAAAACTGCTGTAATGCTGCGTACACACGGTCGGAATTCTCGTCGGAAAAAGCTCTGATGGTTTTCCCGTCGGAATTCCGACAGAATTTCGCTCAAACTGTCTTGCCTACACACGGTCACACCAAATTCCGACGGTCTGTAACACAGCGGTATAAAACACATTCGACATCACTATAGAAGGGAAGTTTAATGCTTCTGAGCATGCGTCGAATCGTTTCTGACCATGCGTCGGAATTTTGCGTGTCGGAATTGCATACACACGATCGGAAAATCCGATAGAAAGGTTTTCCGTCGGAAAAATTGAGAACAGGTTCTCAATTCAAAGTCCGTCGTAAATTCCGACAGAAAAAGACTGATGGGCATACACACGGTCGGAAAATCCATTGACAAGCTCCCATCGGACTGTTTCCATCGGAAATTCCGACCGTGTGTACGCCGCATAACTGCTGATGAGAAATGGTATTTAGAAGTTTATATTTAATAAAGCGATTGCATTTCCATGTTCTGTCTACTGTGACCAGATATAGTGAATGCAGGGTCCTGGGTTTAGTAACACTTTAACTGTAGCAAAGAACACTCTCATCTCCTGCCCTGCCAGACTGGGCTGGGCTGTGTGGTAGAGCTGTGTAAATCCTAGGACTGGATGGACAGAAATACTAATCCTTTGACAGCTAAAGGGCCTAAAGGCTAACTGCAGCACCACCAACGTCAGGGACCACCAGGGCATATAACCAAGAGGACCAAACCTTATACAGGACAGGCCAGTGAGTAGTTATAGGGTGCCGTTATATAGCTCTCCCCCACTGTGTTTTATTTGTAATAAAAGCTGAGATAGACGAGGCCTTCTGAAGAAATGTACGGCCTCCTGGTGTGGTGGTCTGATCATTCACATCAGGAAACACCACCTATGACCCCATTGTAGGGGGGCTGCAAGTGGTGGTAATCAGAAACTCTCAGATGTCTGCCAACACAGGAATAACTCCCTCGGGTACTAGACTCCCTACCGTGTCTCAGGGCAGTATCTGGGCCTCCTCCAGTATTCCCAGGTGCTGAACGGTGTGGTGGTGCAATGAAGGGGAGGGGGGGTATTAAAACAAACCTGTTTTCTCTAGCATGAAAAAGGCATATATTTGCTTTAAATGTATGTAAACCCTAACACTAAAGTTCTCTTATTTGTTCCCTTTTGTGCTTTTAAATATACCAAAAGAGTTTTTTTATTTCTCTTTGATAAGTGCAAAAAAATGCCCATTGATCGTGTCAGAAATTCAGAGCTGTCCTGTGTCCTGTGCACACTTCCTGCATTATCTCAAGGAGTCTAATTAGCCTTCCTAGTTCTTATCTTGGAACTACATAATTAGTATCGACATTGTGGAGAATAAGCTGAGGTGGGTGAAGTATGTAGTAGTTTAGCAAAAGACAACATAGCAGGGCTGACACCATTCATTCCACAAAAATGTTGTGTGCCTACAAAAGCACTTTTCCAGGGTCCATTTCTGGCACATCAGCAGGTATTTTTCTGTATGTGGAGGGTCTTTTACCCATTTCTGTCCTGCCCTGGCATCCTTTTAACCGCTTCAGCCCCGGAAGATGTTATCCAGTGGCGGACTGACAACTCATGGGGCCCCCGGGCAATAGGAGATTATGGGGCCCCCAGGCAATCAGAGATTATGGGGGTCACACAGTATACACACACACAGTATACAATCATTCAGTATACACAGACATGTTTCTATTGTCTGAGAAGGTACTGGAGAGGTGGGGCAGCTATAATCTCTGGATTTTTAGACCAAAAGGATGTCGGTAAGGGACATTTCAGAAACAGATGTAAAAAAAGAAAAAAAACAGATTTTTACGTACTGTCCCTGGTTTTACTGAGGATGGCAACCCTGATGGGGCCCCCTAGTGGCCCGGGGCCCTCAGGAAGTGCCCGAGTGGCCAAATGATCAGTCCGCCCTTGATGTTATCCCTTTCCTGACCAGAGCACTTTTTGCGATTCACCACTGCGTCAATTTAACTGACAATTGCGCGGTCGTGCGACATTAAACCCAAACAAAATTGACGTCCTTCTTTTCCCACAAATAGAGCTTTCTTTTGGTGGTATTTGATCACCTTTGTGGTTTTTATTTTTTTGCGCTATAAACAAAAAAGAGCGACAATTTGGAAAAAAAAGCTATATTTTTTACTTTTTGCTATAATAAATATCCCCCAAAAATATATATAAAAAAACTAATTTTTTCCTCAGTTTAGGCCGATACGTATTCTTCTACATATTTTTGGTAAAAAATCACAATAAGCGAATATTAATTGGTTTGCGCAAAAGTTATAATGTCTACAAAATAGGGGATAGTTTTATGGCATTTTTATTATTAATTTTTTTTTATTAGTAATGCCGGCGATCTACGATTTTTATTGTGACTGCGACATTATGGCGGACACATCGGACACTTTTGACACCATTTTGGGACCGTTGTCATTTATACAGCGATCAGTGCTATAAAAATGCACTGATCACTGTGTAAATGACAATGGCAGGGAAGGGGTTAAACACTAGGGGGCGATCAAGGAGTTAAGTGTGTCCTATGGATTAATTCTAACTGTGGGGGGGATGGGCTACCACTGACATGACAGCGATCACTGCTCACGATCACAGGGAGCAGGGATCTCTGTCATGTCACTAGGCAGAACGGGGAAATGCCTTGTTTACATAGGCATCTCCGCGTTCTGCAGCTCCATGACGCGATCACCGGGACACCGGCAGACATCGAGTCTGCGGGTCCCATGGGCACGCCCCGCTAATTAAAAGGGGACGTACAGGTATGCCCATTTGCCCACCGCTGCCATTGTGCTGACGTATATTGGCAAGTGGTTAAGTGGGTCTTTACGCCTGGAGGACAGAACGGACTTCTTGATAACATAGCCACTGTGATTGGCTGTCATAGTGGTTAGATGATTGGGAGCCCGTCCTGTCAGCGTCTGATAATGACTAGAGAACGAGAGCTCGGTCACTGTGCTTGGATACCTTGGCTTTGGCCATCCATGGACACATATGTGGTGAGCAAGCTGCAGCGTGGTGTGGCAGGCAGTAAACATACCACGTCCAAAGTCAAAAATGGGCTTTAGATATATGATTATGATAATGATGTTTTATTTGTAACTAAAGTTGAGATAGATAAGGTCTTCTGAAGAATTGCACGGTATCCTGGTGTGGTGGTCTGATCATTCACATCAGGAATCTCCACCTATGACCCCTGTGTAGGGAGGCTACATGGGGTGGTAATCAGAAACTCCCAGACGTCTGCCAGCACAGGAATAACGCCCTCGGGTACTAGACTCCCTACCGTGTCTCAGTGCAGTATCTGGGCCTCACCCAATATAGAAGAGGTTGCCTCCCAACACCCTAGATAGGCGTGCCACTGAAACTTCTCAAATGGTTTCTAAAAGGAGCCTCTTTCCCACGACTGGATAGAATTTTTGTGACATTGCATTGTAAAGCCCAACTGAAGTTACAAAAACATATTCAGTCAGATAGACATTACACTAACAACCCACCATTTTCATTGTCTTTCCTCCACTTTCCTCTTATGGCAATTGCACCAGTTGCCCGCTACATAATTTAACAAACCTGGTCAGACATGCACCCTCTACAGTGCCTTGAAAAAGTATTCATACCCCTTGATATTTTCCACTTTTTATCATGTTACAACCAGAAACTTAAATGTATTTTATTGGGATTTTATGTGATAGACCAACACAAAGTGGCACATAATTGTGAAGTGGAAGGAAAATGATAAACGGTTTTACATTTTTTTTACAAATAAATATGTTAAAAGTGTGGTGTACATTTGTATTCATTCCCCCTGAGTCAATCAATACTTTGTAGAACCACCTTTCACTGCAATTACAGCTACAAGTCTTTTTGGGGATGTCTCTACCAACTTTGCACATCTAGAGAGTGACATTTTTGCCCGTTCTTTGCAAAATAGCTCAAGCTCTGTCAGATTGGATGGAGAGCGTCTGTGAACAGAAATTCTGAAGTCTTGCCACAGATTCTCAATTGGATTTAGGTCTGGACTTTGACTGGGCCATTCTAACACATGAATATGCTTTGATCTAAACCATTCCATTGTAGCTCTGGCTGTATGTTTAGGGTGGTTGTCCTGCTGGAAGGTGAACCTCCGCCCCAGTCTCAAGTCTTTTGCAGACTCTAACAGGTTTTTCTTCTAAGATTGCCCTGTTTTTGGCTCCATCCATCTTCCCATCAACTCTGACCAGCTTCCCTGTCCCTGCTGAAGAAAAGCATCCCCACAACATGATGCTGCCACCACCATGTTTCACGGTGGGGATGGTGTGTTCAGGGTGATGTGCAGTCTTAGTTTTACGCCACACATATCGTTTTGCTTTTAGGCCAAAAAGTTAAATTGTGGTCTCATCTGACCAGAGCACCTTCTTCCACATGTTTTCTGTGTCCCCCACATGGCTTCTCGTAAACTGCAAACAGGACTTCTTATGGATTTCTTTCAACAATGTCTTTCTTCTTGTCACTCTTCCATAAAGGTCAGATTTGTGGAGAGCACGACTAATAGTTGTCCTTTGGACAGATTCTCCCACCTGAGCTGTGGATCTCTGCAGCTCCTCCAGAGTTACCATGGGCCTCTTGGCTGCTTCTCCGATCAATGCTTTCCTTACCTGTCAGTTTAGGTGGATGGCCATGTCTTGGTAGGTTTGCAGTTGTGCCATATTCTTTCCATTTTCGAATGATGGATTGAACAGTGCTCCGTGAGATGTTCAAAGCTGGGGATATTTTTTTCAGAAATGGGAGAAATTTAGAAATGTCCTGTGCACACTTCCTGTGTTATTTCAAGGAGTCTAATTAGACTTCCGAGTTCTTATCTTGGAACTACATAATTAGCACTTATGTTGTGGAAAATAAGCAGGGGTGGGGTGGAGGATAAGTAGTTTAGCAAAAGACAACTTAGCAGGGCTGACACCTTTAATTCCACAACAATGTTGGGTGAGGTATGCCTACAAAAGCACTTACAGGGTCCATTTGTGACCCATTAGCAGGTATTTTTCTGTATGTGCAAGGTCTTTAACCCTTTTCTGTCCAGCCCTGGCATCCTTTTAAGTGGGTCTTTGCGCCTGGAGTACAGGATGGACTTCCTGATCACATAGCCACTGTGATTGGCTGTCACAGTGGTTACATAATTGGGAGCCCATCTTGCCAGCTTCTGATAATGACTAGAGACCAAGAGCGGTCTATGACAGCTCAGTCACTGTGCTGGGATGCCTTGGCTTTGGCCATCCGTGGACACATATGTGTGAGCAAGGTGTAGCGTGGTGTGGCAGCCAGTGAACACATAAAGTCCAAGTCAGGTAATAAAGTTATATTGTAGAAAGGTTCAACACAACTTATTCAGACCCGGCCGGTATGCACACCCAGCCGGAACCACTTAGGGATTGTGACAGTGATCTAAAGACTTAAATTGTCTGTAACAAGGAGCTAAGAAGTCAGTCCCCACCCAAAGGGGAGGCTTCCTGAAGAGAGGTAGACTTAGTCCCTGCATGTCTCTACTCCTCTGGAACCTTTCCCTATCTCTAAGCACTAGATATGTGCACTGACAAAAACATTTTTTGTTTTTGTTTTATTAATTTATTTTTTTTACGTTTTTTTGGATCATTCGTTATGATCAAAATTCGTTACTTTGAATAAATTTGTAACTTCAGAAAAATTCGAATTCGGTACGTTCCATTGGTATATATGCGGTATTCGTTATTTCGATAATTCGTAAATTTGGAAAAATTCTAATTTGGTATGTTCCATTCGTATAGATGCAGTATTCATTATTTCAAAAATTCATAAAATGGGATAAATTTGTATTTCTTACATTCATTAACAGGCAGCAAAATTTGAATGGAAATTCCAATACCCATAATTTTAATAGTTTATAACTATTATTATAGTTTTTATTTATTATTATTATTAATAATATTATTATTAATAAATAATAATAATAGTAGAAAAAACTATAATAATGGTTAATAAATGTAATAAATTAATTATAATAGAAATTATCTGAATGTTTTTTGTTCTTTCGGATTTTCTAAATTTCCGATTTTCATTCTTATTTTCAGATTTTTGCTCTTTCGAATTTTCAGATTTTCGTTATTATTTTCGGATTTTCGTTCTTTAAAATTTTTGGACTTTAGAGTTTTCGGATTTTTATTCTTTAGAGTTTTCGGATTTCCACATTTCGGATTTTCGTTCTTTAGCATTTTTATAATTTTGGATTTTTGTTCTTTCTAAATTTTCGTTCTTTAAGAAAATTTGTTTTCGGAAAAATTTGTTAAACCGCTTTCCGTTAATTCGGATGTTCCCGAATTGACGAATATGCCGAATTTTGACTAAAAATTTATTTGGAACTAAACGAATTGCACATGTCTACTTAGCACTATCCCTACTAGACAGGGATTCTTTCCCTGCACTAGCCACTTGCATAAAGCGCACCAAACCCAGGAGCTGGAGTCTTAAATAGACTCTGCCTGACCCAAGATGGCCACAGGAGTCACATGGGGCACCAGTGTCCAATCAGATAGCTGTGTCCTTGTGATCCCAGGAAGTTATAGAGGAGCCAAGTTCCTCTCAACTTCCTTCCCCTTCTGCATTGCTGCTTCAGTAGAGCGCCACCTGCAGTGGGGAGTACAGACGGAACCTGCCTAATATGTGTGGGTGTAGGCATTAACCGCTTCCCAACCGCCTCACGCAGATATACTGCGGCAGAAGGGCACGTACAGGCAGAATCACATACCTGTACGTTGCCCTTTAAGAGGCGGCGGGGGGCTGAAGTGGTTAAAGCTCACCTTCTTTGCTCCTGCACATTTGGGTTGATGGGAAGTGGTTAAAGGGATCAAACATGGTGAAATGCCCTTGTATTGCAGAGATGTACTGCACGTTTTGTTTACTTTCTATTTTGCCCTGACATGCACTTTAAGCTGCTCCATTTTCCCTCCTCGGACTGACAAAATAAAAATGGCTGCTCACGCATGTGTCAACAAGTGCAATTTTCCATAGCAATAAAGTTCTCAATTTCAAAATAACCCAACAGGCTCTACCAAATGAGCAAATTTTCTCTAAATTGCTTGCGGTTGTATACCATAACATTATCTGTTCCAACAGTCACTCTACAGACATCATGAAACATCCGTATAAACAGACTGTAACGTTTTTATTGAGCTCAACGATAACAGGAAACGACAGAAAGCAAAAAAAAAAAGATTATTTGCCAAGAGAATTAGTCGAGTGCGGTTGAAGAACACAGACACCGGCCGTCAATTCGAATCTATTTTTTTGTACATGAAAGGAGCGCGCTTTATTGATCGGTGACACACGGCTTTTTCTGATCATGTTTCAGGACAATTGATTGTGATCATTAGGATTACTGGAGTCTTGAGTAATCTGTACAGGAAGAGCTCCTCGGAGCCTTGGGCAATTGAGAATAATGGGTGGAATAGGTGTGCAGCTTTGGCAAGGTTGAATGTCAATCTTCCTGACAAAGTGAGGGAATTCCGCAACTATTTTCAGCCCACTTCAAGTGACTTAAAATTACTTTGATGTCTGCTGAAGCATCACCAAATTGGACTCAGGTTGGAAAATGACATAGTCTGGCCAACATCCAAAAAAAGCCTTAAATCTCTTGTCGTTTTACCACTACGGGTGTGAACGCTTGGGAAAAGCTACGCCCATTGCTCAAAACGCTTATATAAACCCTTTACTCTCAAAATAGACTGGGAACGTCTTTGCTGGCTTTTCTTAAAGCAGATATAAACTCGATATAACGTGAACAAGCCTTAGTTTGCTAAAGTTCTTTGTGTTATGAATAACTGCCATTTGTTATTAATAAAGTTTTCACCATTTTTCCATTCTTTGTTACATCTCCATTATCCTAATCTTCTACCGCCACTTCCTGTCTTCATGCACTCCAGTGATGGAGGCATGCCATTTCTCCTGGTGACAATAGTGGACCATGCCTTCATAACATGTGTTAAAACCAGTTGCAGTTTCCACTATGCCAACACACGAGCGGTTTTTCCGACGGAATTCCGCTCAAGCTTGTCTTGCATACACACGGTCACACAAAAGTTCGCTGAACTTTCGACCGTCAAGAACGCAGTAACGTACAACACTGCCACAAGCTGAGAAAATTAAATTCAATGCTTCCGAGCATGCGTCGAATTGTTTCCGAGCATGCATAGGAATTTTGCGCGTCGGAATTGGTACAGACGATCGGAATTTCTGATCGAAACTTTTTCCAACCGAAAAACTGAGAACCTGCTCTCAATCTTTTGCTGTCTGGAATTCGGCCAGCAAAAGTCCGATGGAGCATACACACGGTCGCATTTTCCGAACAAAAGCTCTCATCGGACTTTTGCTGGTAGAATTTCCGATCGTGTGTACGCGGCATTAGAAGCCCATCATAAATGGTGACCATGGCCACAAATGGAAGACAGGGATAGAGTGATGTCTCCTCAAACCCATGGTAGCTTCGAACCTGAAACTCATCCTAATTAATTACAGGTGAAGCTTGGCAGCCTGAGTCTGTGTGTGGCTTCTTATATACTGTATCTTCACCTACCTTTGTGTGTTCTTCCTGTTATGTACTCTAAAAATAAGATGAAAAATCCAGTAGGAATGGTGGGGAGCCCCTCATAATGGGCACAGCAGGTATGCAGTCCCAAGAAGCTGCTTCTCAGTGTCAGACCTGTAGGCTGCATGTAACCTCACACAAGCCTGTCCAAAAATGTCCTAGGTAGGCTACCTCCCTCATTCTTCCTGCAAAGCTAAGGGGCGCATGTGCCCAACGTCCAAAGTGCCCTGCTATCTAGGCAGGATGGATACATTATGGATGGTGTACAGCAGTGGTTCCCAAGCCTGTCCTCAAGTACCCCCAACAGGCCATGTTTGCAGGTTTTCCTTTATCTTGCGCAGGTGCTTTAAATCAGAGTCAATGGCTTGGTAATTTGGACAGCTATTTTATTTAAGAGAAATTACTAAAACATGGCCTGTTGGGGGTACTTGAGGACAGGGTTGAGTAGTTAGCCGCTAGGTCTGCTTTTACATGAGAGCCACCTCTAAAAAACAGTAGCAGGCATCATCCTGGTATAACTACCCGAAGTCCAGTAAAGTATGAGTACGTCACTGGTCCGGAAGTGGCTATACAATAAAGAATCATTATACATTAGTTAGACCTGATGAGCGCGCTTTGTTTTGCCCTACAGTCAGTGGCGTCGAGGGGGGGGCTGAGGGGGGCTGGAGCCCCGAGTGGGTCCCCAAAAAGCCCAGGGACTTAGGCATGCACAATTCTGTTATTAGCCTCAAGCCCGAGCGCCGCCGCCGAGCGGGGACCGATCTGGCCCCGAGCTGGGCAGAGTGACATAGCAGGTCCTGCCTTCTGGAGCCTGCAGCGCCCATGATGGACGTCCCGCTGGTCCAATGTCAGGACTGCGGGATGTGTGACGTTCATCATAGATGCTGCAGGCTCCAGAAGGATGTAAATTACAATGTGGCCTCCGAGCCACATCTCTTTGAGAAGATTCCCCACTCAGCGCTCGGGTGGGCGGCTCTCCTTTCCTGTCCTGTCATGGCTCTGGCTATGGCTGCCTGGAGTGCCTGCTGTCTACTGTCAACTCTACTCTGATGGGTGCGCCGCACACTACGGCGGAGCTGTAGGAGGAGGTTATGTCCCCTGAAGTCTGGTCAGGTAGGTCAGTGCGTGTCAGTGTGCGTCAGTGTATGTCAGGTAGGTCAGTGTGTGTCAGGTAGGAAAGTATATGTCAGGTAGGTCAGTGTGTGTCAGTGTATGTCAGGTAGGTCAGTGTGTGTCAGGTAGGTCAGTGTATGTCAATTAGGTCAATGTAAGTCAGTGTATGTCAGGTAGGTCAGTGTATGTCAGGTAGGTCAGTGTATGTCAGTGTATGTCAGGTAGGTCAGTGTATGTCAGGTAGGTCAGTGTAGTGAAGTGTATGTCAGGTAGGTCACTGTGGGTCAGTGTATGTCAGGTAGGTCACTGTGGGTCAGTGTATGTCAGGTAGGTCAGTGTGGGTCAGTGTATGTCAGGTAGGCCAGTATAGGTCAGTGTATGTCAGGTAGGTCAGTGCATGTCAGGTAGGTTAGTGCTTGTTAGGTAGGTCAGTGCGCGTCAGGTAGGTAACCCCCCCCCCCCGGTGCCAGGCTTGGACTTCGCGGGCTGAAGCCCCTGGTCTTTTTTCCAACTAGCATCGCCCCTGCCTGCAGTCCAGGAGTCTACTTTTCTGTTATATCGGTTTCTGGTTTAGCCATCAGCATCACGAAGCAGATTCTGCAGCCCTAGACTCAAATTATGAACCGTCTTGTTGAAAGGAGAGATTTATTCATCCATCATATTATTTGTTCAGTGTGGTATCCTCATCTCTATTCCTCACGACAATGTCTAGATAGCTCTACCTGCTCCTTTTCCTTTATTATGTCTGTGGGTTGCTCTGACATAATTAGACTTGATTACTCCCAGAAGCCTTCCACTTTGATGACTGTCAGCAAAATATCTTCTATCATTTATCCCTCCGTCCCTCGTACGCCTCTTTGCTCGGCTCTCGGCATGCTTGCAAGTTTGTATTTATTAGTTCACAAAGGTAACAAGCAACGTGTATTGTATCTTACTCCTTTATGCACTGGGGGCTGAATTAATTTAAAAAGCTTCTTCAGGCAAGAACTGAAACTAGGCAGTCCGGACATCAAAGTGAATGTAAACCCGAGCAGCAAAATCTCATAGAAGCTTCAAAGTGTTACTAAACCCAGGAGCCTGCATTCACTATATCTGGTCTCCCCAGGACTCTGCATTCACTATATCTGGTCTCCCACAGTACACAGAACATGGAAATGCAATTGTTTTAGTAAATATAAACTGCTAAATACATTTTCTCATCAGCAGTGTATAGCAGTCTTGTGACTTCTATCAGTATCTGGTTAAAGCTTGTAGGGGAAGTTTTTATTCTCCTCTGACTGTCCTATGAGGCTGCCCAACCCCTGACCCTCTGTCTGGACAGTGCTGATTGGCCCTGTGCTGATCACATGCACCCTCCCAAGAAAAAAACTTTCTAGCAATACACACGAAACTGAGCATGTGCAGAGTAACTCCAAAGGTTCTGTTCTATCCGGAGATGGATTGGGGACAGTGGAAGAAGGGGAGGATCAGAGAAGACAGGATCAAACCGCTTTCTTTTACACAATGCAGAGGATTAACCCCTTTACTGTATACACAGACTGATTTTACTGTTGTTCGTTTAGTAACACTTTAAAGGGTTTGCAAACCCTCATGTTTTTTCACCTTAACCTCTTCAGCCCCGGACCAATTGGCAGCCAAAGGACCAGGCCCCTTTTTGCAATTCGGCACTGCGTCGCTTTAACTGACAATTGCGCGGTCGTGCGACGTGGCTCCTAAACAAAATTGGCATCCTTTTTTTCCCACAAATAGAGCTTTCTTTTGGTGGTATTTGATCACCTCTGCGGTTTTTATTTTTTGCGCTATAAACAAAAATAAAGCGACAATTTTGAAAAAAAATTCAATATTTTTTGCTTTTTGCTATAATAAATATCCCCAAAAAAAAACATTTTTTTCCCTCATATTTTTGGTAAAAAAAATCGCAATTAGCGATTATTGATTGGTTTGCGCAAAAGTTATAGCGTTTACAAAATAGGGGATAGTTTTATAGCATTTTTATTAATATTTTTTTTTTACTAGTAATAGCGGCGATCAGCGATTTTTATTGTGACTGCGACATTATGGCGGACACATCGGACATTTTTGACACATTTTTGGGACCATTGTCATTTATACAGCAATCAGTGCTATTTAAATGCATTGATTCCTGTATAAATGACAGTGGTAGTGAAAGAGTTAACCACTAGGGGGAGGGGAGGGGTTATGGGCTGTGACGTGTGTGTGTTTTTTTACATTAGGGGGCGGGGCTGATGTCTGACGTCATTGATCGGCTTTCCCGATGACCAGGAACAGCCGATCAATGACAGGCAGAGTAGGAAGCGCGGGGAGAGGTTTGTTCACACAGACCTCTCCCCATTCTTCAGCTCCGTGACCCGATCTCGGGACACCAGCAGCGATCGGGTCCGCTGGTCCGGCGGCCAGGGTCACAGAGCTCCCGAACGGGTCGCGAGCGCGACGCTGGCGGCGCATGCGCGACCCACGGGCAGGCAATTAAAGGGCCACATACAGGTATGTGATTTTGCCTGCCCGTGCCATTCTGCTGCAGTATATCTGCATGAGGCGGTTGGGAAGCGGTTAATGCATCCTATGCATTAAGGTGAAAAAACACCTGGCAGTGACCGGACACCTAGGATAACATGATGGAGAGTTTAATGACTGTAGGAAAAAACGTCTACAGCCAATAACAGCTGCTGTAAAAACGTCAAAAAACGTCCAGTGTGCATGAGGCCTAACAGTTACTTATTTAAAGGATATAACAACACACTTTTAATGGTAAATTTACCGGAGCAAATAGGGAGAAGTTCATTGCTAGGGTTTAGATCCACTTTAATAGTAAATTACATCTACAACCTGCAGCCTTACCCACAGTGCCGTAAAGGCTAATTCCAGAAAGGACCTCAAAAATTCCCAGGAAGACTTTGGGATATCCTGAATATAAAATGCGGATCAAGTAGGATCTGTGGTTGGAGAGCACACGAGAAAACAGAGCCGGTGGGCCAAGTAATTTGAATCTGCCATTTAACACCGGGTAATACGTGCGTCTTGATATTTTTATCCCGGCTCCTTCGCAGAAATACACTGACAGCCATGCGGGAGGTTGTCATGTGCAGCTAAATAGACAATGTGGAAAAATTCTGATTATGGTATAATAAGCCGTGAATAAAAGCACGAGATCCAGATATACTTCACCCTTCACTTTCATACTGCTATTTAACATGGGTGGCTGGAGAGGCATGGACATAAATGGGAAATAAATCAACATGAAGGGAGCGACGCGCAATCAAATGTGTTAAGTAGGAATTGTAGTCAGTTAAAGGGGGTGTTCAGGAAAGGTATTTAAATTATATTTCCTTCCCTCAGTACAGCAAAATGAAGTTCCGCACACTCTAGACTTTCTGAATGCCTCCCTTTTCTGAAGCCTTAGGTCTCATCATGCACAAGAGCGTACAAAGTGTTCAGATGTGTAATTGATTTTTTGGACCCATGCCCACTGGTCTGTATTGGCCTGCAGAATAAAGCTGCATAAAGAAAGATCAGGTAAACCTGTGTAGCACCCCCTAGCTGTGTTGCTACAGTGCTAGGATTTTTGTTTGTTAGTATAGATAAATTTCAGGTTTGGCTGGCAGGCATGCCTGTCTGTGTTTTTTTCCTGGGTTGGGCAGAGATCCAAGGAGAGCTGGATGACTCGCAGGCAGCATCACTGAGACCCCCCCCCCCCCACTTCTAGAATGTACTGGAACTTTCTAGAAGAATGGGAGGGAAAGTAAGGTGGAGCTGGCTGGAGTGTTCTGAGGGCCCTGACCAATCCCCAACAGAGGGTTGGCAGGGGGGGCAGGCCCCCTCATATACCCATTGTCAGCCCAGCTGGGGGAAGAGGGTTTGGGTGGAAGCTGGGGATGGAGTGTTAGACTGTCATGGCCTTTGAGAGAGCTCCATAGTCTGGGGGGGGGGGGGTGACTTTGAGAGATATCCTGGCCAGGAGGCATGGGAGCAAGGAGAGGGCAGTGGGAGAACACTGCCAGGCAAATCTCCAGGAGAAAAAGCAACAGCCAAGAGGGCTAGTGAGAGACCCACAATCAGGAGGACTAAGAGGCATATCTGAGAGGGCTGGGATGGATGTAGAGCCAGTCAGGTGGACTGTGGTGGCACGGGCAGGAAAAAGGGGCAGCGGCAGCCCGGAGGGCTGGCAGTGCCTGAAGAGGTGGTACCGGGAGCAGTATCCACAGATAGGACAGCTAGCACCAAAGACTTCTATTTTTTTGGCTACACCATAGGGGCCCGTGGTCCCTGCCTGCAAAGGGCATTCAACTAGATTCAGCTGAGACTGTGCTGAATCTAAAACTGTGCTAGCTGGTCCTGAGAGTTGTTGTTCTGCAAGCAAGTGTGTGCTGGAGGTAGAAGAGGAGAGTGCGTATATACTGGGTGTATATAGTTCAAGTTCCTAAAGAGTTCTACTGATTAAATGGACATCCCATATCTACACTTCCCAATCAAAGTTCTCTAATTTCTCTAATAAAAAAAAACAAACAAAGCTGCAAGTACTGCTTCTTGTCTCTGAAGTGAATGGAAAATCTGTGTGTGCCTGGCTGGGCATGGTGGGGGATGACCACATTTACCGGCAGCCCCTACGGGCTGGGTCTAGTTCTACATCTAGTTCTACATCTGCATTCAAAAATCTGTGCACATGTAAATGTTGGTGGCAAGGTACATGCGTACAGCATACAGATCAAATGTGACTCTGTTTCAGCTGCCTGTGTACTAGCTACTAAGGACACTGGGCGGGAGCTGCCCATGTGCTAGCATCCAAGGACTTCAGGTGGCAAGAGCCACCTGCATCCTAGCAAGGAAGGATGAAAGGCAGTAGAAGCCACCTGCGTCCTAGCAAGAAAGTATGGAAGGCAGCAGGAGCCACCTGCATCCTAGCAAGGAAGGATGGAAGGCAATAGGAGCCACCTGCATCCTAGCAACCAAGGATGCTTCATACCAGGAGCAACCTGCGCCCTAGCAACTAATGACACTAGGTGGTTGGAGCCTCCTTTGTCCCAACCACTAAGCACACTAGGTGGTCGGAGCCGCCTATGCCCCAGCAACTAAGGACACTCGGTGGCTGGAGCTGCCTTTGCCCCAACAACTAAGCACACTAGGTGGTTGGAGCCCCCTTTCCTACAGCAACGAAGGACACTAGGTGGTTGGAGCCACCTATCCCCCAGCAACTAAGGACACTAGGTGGCTGGAGCCGCCTATGCCCCAGCAACTAAGGACACTAGGTGACAAGAGCTACCTGTGTCCTAGCAAGCTAGGACAAAAAAAGCAGGAGATACCCACCTAGAAACCAAGGATGCTATGTGGCAGGAACTAACTGCACCCTAGCAACCAAGGATGCTAAGTGGCAGGTGTCGCCTGCATCCCAGCAACCAAGGATGCTAGTTGCAGTGCTATTAAATATTCAAAACTATGTGCGTTAAACCAAAAATAAATAAATATGTTATTATTCGGTAATGTGCATCAATAAAGTGTCAATAAAGTGAATGTATTTAAAGTGAATAATATATTTATTTATTTTTGGTTTAACGAACATAGTTTTCGAATATTTAATAGCGTTGTATAGAATGTATTTGTAAATGCATTACGTTTGTACATGGCATTTTGATTACAGTAGCTGTGGTGATTTAGCTCAATTAATTCAAGCACTAAGCACTAGTAGTAGAGCAAGGATTCTAGGTGGTGAGAGCAGCCTGTGCCCTAGCAACCAAAGACACTAGGTGGCATAAGCTCCCTGCAACCTAGCAACCAAGAATGCTAGGGAGGAAGAGTCACTTGAATTCTAGCAACAGAGGAAGCTAGACAGTTGGAGTTTCCGACGTCCTAGCAACCTAGGGCACTAGGCAGCAAGAGCATTCTGCATCCTTGCAACCAACTATGCTAGATTGCAGGGGCCTACCATAAATATGTAATCAGTGCCACAGGTGCTGCTTAGTACAAACTGTTGAAATTTACACTTCAGCCCTGAGTAGCAGAGGCTAATAGGGTACATTAGTGCTGTAAACGTTTGCAGAAATATTACATGCATGCAATGTACCTACAAAAATTTTTGCTGGATCAATCCTACAAAAAATCATACAACCTGTGTGCATGTGGCCTTAAAGGGAATCTGTGCTTTGCTCAAGCACAGCGAAGCAACAGGTTTACTTATTAATGCTGACCTCCCTAGCAGCAAATACCTCTTCTTTTGTTTTGCTCTCCTGACATCCATTCAGCTACCAGAATGAAGTAAACTCATGTGTAAACTCTGATGTGCCGCGGTTATAGCACATACAGTACGTGGCTATGGGCACCCAATGTGGCAGTGCTAATTGGTTGAATACTATCACATGGAGTGAGTAACAAGCTGCTCCATACCCAGGAGTATCTTCCACAATTGGACAGAGCAGCTGGAGAGTCACAGAAAAGGTAAGTATTTACTGCTGTGGATGGGGGCTGGCAAAGCAAATGTGTAAACCCGATCTGGATGGAGGGGCAGAGTCAAGGGGTCTGGAATCTTCACTCTCCTGATGAGCTATGGCCATCTAAAGAATCTCTATATCTGACACACTTCTGGGTGTGTTGGGTGCCTGGTTCCCCCCACTGCATTCTGCGTCCTCTGGCTACTAGGTCACTTCAGGTCACACTGAATCACTGTGCACAGAAGAGGGCGCAAGAGTCCGACACTCGTGGAAGTGTCGGATGTAGAGTTTATCTCTCGCCTTGAGTATTGCAACTCTCTTCTCATTGGCCTACCTTTCCATAGGCTATCCCCTCTTCAGTCTATCATGAATGCTGCTGCCAGACTTATACACCTTACCAACCACTCAGCGTCTGCCAACCCTCTCCTCCAATCCCTACACTGGCTCCCAATCACCCAGCAAATTAAATTCAAAATACTAACCACAACATACAAAGCCATCCACAACTCTGCCCCGAGCTACATCACCAATCTTGTCTCCAAATATCACCCAAATTGTCCTCTCCGCTCCTCCCGAGACCTCCTAATCTCAAGCTCTCTAGTCTCCTCCTCCCATGCTCATTTCCAGGATTTCTCTAGAGCCTCTCCCATCCTCTGGAACTTGCTGCCTCAACCTGTCCAGCTATCCCCTACTCTTGCTACCTTCAGGCGATCCCTGAAAATTAATCTCTTCAGGGAAGCCTATCACATCTCCAACTAATCTTTTACCACTTCCATCAGCTCATTCCCCACAGTTACAACCTTTTTGTACCACCTGTCACACCCTATTAGATTGTAAGCTCTTCTGAGCAGGGCCCTCTTAATCCTCTTGTATTTTATTGTATTATAACTGTATTGGCTCCCTTTTATATTGTAAAGCACTGTGTAAACTGTGGGCAATATATAAATCCTGTATTATAATAATAATAATAATAGAGTTGCCACCTCATCCCTTTAAACCCGAACACATATGAATTACACAGGTTCTGAGGCTAATTTAATACAGATAACGCACCAAGTGAGTTCAATTACCACCTTAAAGTGGAGTGCCCACCAAAAAAAAAAATGTGGCTTAAAAATCCTAAAAAAAAATAAAAAAAAAATTATTGGAAAAAAATTTTTTTTTACTCACCTCTAAATGCCTGTTGCTAGGGGATCCCTCGTAGTCTGCCACCTTCATTGCCCGGGCTAAACGTCACTTCCCCTAGGTGCCACACAGTCACCTGGGACCTGTCATGTGTCCCAGATGAATGAGCGTCGAATAACGGCGCCGCTCGCGCATGCACAGTGGGTGCCCGGCTGTGAAGCCACAGCCGGGTTCCCACATTAAGAATGCCGGCACCACGAGCGGAGCAGGGAACAAGGGGGGGGGTCCCGTTCCCCCGCATCGCTGGACCCCGGGACAGGTAAGTGTCCGATTATTAAAAGTCAGCAGCTGCAGTATTTGTAGCTGCTGACTTTTAATTTTTTTTTTTTTTGTGGGCACCCCACTTTAATCAGCCTCAGAACCTGTGTAATTCATATGTGTTCAGGTTTAAAGGGATGAGGTGGCAACCCTAGTCAGGGGTGTTATAGTTCTTCAGGTGGACATAGCTCTTGAACTTTTTATCTTATTAGTTTACCAACAAACGGGGCTTTTTTTCTCAGAGAATAGGTGCAGGAACTCCCCCTTTTCAAATCACCCCCTGTCTTTGCCCCTACCCACCTCCGAGCACTGTTCCTTGGTTCCACTCCCTATCCACTTTCCAGGACCACCCCATTTAGAGAATACAGAAGCATGTAACATTTGCGGTACTAAGTAATTTGTATGGAACTTGTTAATGATAACAAGAACAGCAGTAAAATAGATCCCCTGTAGCGAGCAACAATAGGTCACCCCAGCAACAATAGACCACCCACAACAAAATACTTCCCTAGCAACAATAGACCTACAGCAGCAACAGCAGATCTCCTCATCAATAGACCATTCTCCCCAGCAACAATAGATCCATCCAGCAACAATGGACCACCTACAACAAAATACCTTCCTCAGCAAAAATAGACCCCCTGCAACAACAACAGATCTCTGTGCAGCTTACAGCCAGCACCAATAGACCCTCCAACAGCCAGCAACAATAGACCCCTCCCTCAACAGTAGCTCCCTCCCAGCAAGATAATACCCACCCCCAGCAACAATAGATCTCCCACCAGCAACAGCATATATACCCAGCAACAAAAGACCCCCTTGCTGCAAAAATAGATCCCCTCCAGCGACAATAGATCCCCCAGCAGCCAGCATCAACAGAACCTGCAGCACATCCCAGCACCCCTTGCCATTACATACATTCAGTGCTAGAGGTGCAGGAACTGCGTTCCCCTATCTCTGAAAAAGCGCCCTGCCAACCAGTATGTAGTGTGAGGGACACTCTGATTGGATAAGTAAATTGAATGGGTTCTTAAGGTAGTTACTTGCACGGCATACATAATGTTAAGAGTGAAGGGTATTGTAAAAGGATTGCACAATAATAATATAAGATGTATGGCCAGCTAATATGTTAACAAGTGTCTTGTACAAATATATGCAGCTTTTTAGACAATGCCTGAATGTGGGCAGTTTTTTATCAGCCTGGTCTTCCCGGAGAATCCATGAGGTGTGT
>CM053030.1:504552189-504697189 GCA_028564925.1 Lithobates sylvaticus
CATATATAAAATATATACATAAATATATAAATATATACATAAACAAATAAAATATAAATATGACAATTCAGAAACATAATAAGCATGGCATTATTTACATAAAATAATCTAATGAATATTTAACAAAAGGATTAAACTGATTAAATATCTAACCCTACCTGGTTGACTTAAAGTTTGTTAAAACATTTGCCTTTTTTTTTCCCACATAAAACATTGTTTTCATCAATTTTTTTTTATTTTTTTTTTATCTTAGTGCTGATGATTTCCTGCAGCTGCTCCAGAATCCATTGCACATCATAGCTTAAAGCCTCGTACACACGATCAGATTTTCGGACGAACGTTCGTCCTTTTTTTTGTTGAATGCAAGTCTCATGTCGAAAGTGAAGAGGTTACTCACCATACGAAAATTCAACTTCAGACGTGACGTAATGTGTTGAATAGTTTTATTTATTTACTATTTATTTATTTCAGGTACTTAAATAGCGCCGTCAATTTATGCAGCGCTTTACATATATATTGTACATTCACATCAGTCCCTGCCCTCAAAGAGCTTACAATCTAAGGTCCCTAACACATTCATACATAATAGGGCCAATTTAGACAGGATCGGATTAACCTACCAGCATGTCTTTAGATTGTGGGAGGAAACCAGAGGTCCCGGAGGAAACCCACGCAGGCACAGGGAGAACATGCGAACTCCAGGCAGATGGTGTCGTGGTCGGGATCCGAACCAGAGACTAGACATGTGCGATTAGTTTTGTACGAATGGAAAATTCGTACGAATTTCTGTAAATTCGTACATTCGGGAGGATCCGAAATACGAATTGCTATGCTTCCCGAATTTTGTAAGAAATACGAAATTTCGTTTACGAATTTCGGATCCAAATTCCGTTACAACGGAAACGTGACTGGTGTTTTTTGACCAATCAGAGGTTTTCTTCTGCTGCTGAGTGAGGGTTGGGAAAATTACCTTTTTTAATATGGGAGTGGGAGACTGGTACTGGTAGTCGATGGGAGACTCAGAATCGGACAAAATAAGAATTATGTTTTATTCGTTATGATGAAGTTAAAAACCCAGGAAGTCAGCACAGCACAGGAATGAATGAATGAATGAATGAATGACTTGTATAGCGCAACCTATGCGAACTGAATCGCCTCAGGGCGCTTTTTGCCACTGGTGTCCATCTGTGGTATAGTGCGGTCCTTGCCCTGTGGGGTCCTGACACGCTTACAAACACATACACATACACAAAGACATACAACATGCACACACAGGAATGGTGGGAGCCCCTCATAATGATAAATTCATCATAACGAACGTTCATAATTATTAAGAAATGGTAAGGAACCTAACGAAAATTCGTATTTCGTACGAATCCAAATTGTATTTCGGACACGAATTACGAAATACGAATTAATGGCTAATATGAAACGGAACGAAACAAATTTGTTGACGGCGCACATGTCTACCAGCGACCCATTTTGCTGCTAGTTTTGTATGTATTCATTCGTTTCTGATCATGCGTAGTCTTGATCTTATGATTTTTTTCAGACAAAAACCGTACTAATTAAACGAAAATCGGACGTTGTGTTCACATACGATTAAAATGTTATAGTCTGCACATCCAGCTTTTGTCGTCCTAAAAAAAAATCGGAATCGGCTGTCGAAAGCACCATACTAACGATCCGAAAATCGGCAGATCATTCGTCGGACTACATTTTACTTCTGATTTTCGTATCGTGTGTATGGGCCTTTAGATTGGCTTCCTGATGATAACGCTTGGACCATAACGGTTTAATGCATGTCATCAGGCCGCTTGTAGTTTCCTCTGGGGTTGTCGCTCTGTAACAGGAAGAGCCTAAAAAATCTTAATGGTAGGATCATTGGATATTTAATTAAAAACTGCAGGTTTTAAAACAATTACATTTTTTTCAATTACATCAACATTTTAAAGCTTGGATTAAAATTTAGTAAATGGCTTCTTATCTACTTTAAAGTGGAAGTAAACCCCCCTATCGTTTTCAGCCAAGGAAGCTGCCATCTTTGCCTCTGTTTAATCTTCAACTGCCACAGTGCTGCACATGTGATCCGTTATGACACCAGCCACTGGATGGTTTGACTGTTTGGTTGAGCGCACAGCCAATGTGCAGTTAGCATTCACGGCATGCCTTTTTTTTTTAGACTGTTAAATCGCTGGGTTTACTTCCGCTTTAAGAGTCATGATATAAGCCTTAAAAACCCCAATAAAATGCTTAATTATAATATAAATGTAATTTCAATTTAATAAAACTGATGAATTTGAACGTTTAATCATTGCATTTGTTCTGTGCGACCTAAATTTAAATTAATACGCATTTTTTTTAAAACATAAATATTTTTTAATTCCTATTATTTTATATTAAACCTAAGTATTAAAAAAAAAAAAATTAAAATATGGAAACACCTGAATAATGGATGTGGTTCATAAACAAGTCAGTCACAAAATATATTTTAAATTAAAGAAACCAGACAGTGTCTGTGGGGAGGAACGATCTTGTTACCTTTGGGAGCAGACATCCCAGCACACAGATGGAGAACATCCATATGTTTGTACAACAATTATATGGTTATCTGCTTATGATTTGGCTTTACGAAAAACGAGCTTATTCCTTGATGTTTTATTTCACAGGACTAAAATAACAATAGTGATAATGTGCATTTTTATAATCATTTTTTTAAAAGTCTTAAAAAATATTTTCATCTCTATCTTTATTATACAGTTTATATACTGTATAAAGTGTATTATATACATTATTTTATAAATTATACTTAAACAGCTATATACTGATTGTGATTTAGCATTTAAATATCTGCAGTTTACAACAATATATACATGCTTATTTGTTAATGTTGCAAAAGAAATACTGATGTAAAGAAAAAGTATAGAAAATATAGGGATAATTCAATAAATGATTTAGGTTGTAAGGTTGTAGACCTTTCATTGCTGCTGTTTACTACCGAGTGCTTTACCTGGCAAATGAGATTGTCCTTGCCTCAAAGACACTAATAAGGATAATTAAAGGGTCAGTCCATCCAAATAAGCTATTACAGTTTTGGGAAGATCCTAACTAGCTGAAACACCCATCAACTTCTTATCTCTCAGAGACTTCAGAGAGTTCCTTGGTTGTCCGGCTGTCAAAAGGAAGTTTCGCACTCTCCCCTGGATTGTATTCTTTTTTCTTAAATACCATTAAAAAGCACAAATGGAGAATCAAGATGATAGTGATAAATCATGTGATGATCCGCATTGGCTGACTTTGGACTTGATAAAAACACAGTGGACCAACACCAGCAGATGACATGGTTCCCGAAACATCACTGACTGTGGAAATTTCACACTGGACCTCATGCAACTTGGATTCTGTGCCTCTCCACTCTTCCTCCAGACTCTGGGACCTTGATTTCCAAATGAAATGCAACATTTTCCACAGTCAGTGATAGATTGGGAAGCTATGTTATCTGCTGGTGTTGGTTCACTGTGTTTTATCAAGTCCAAAGTCAGCGCAGCCCTCTACCAGGAAATTCTAGAGCACGTCATGCTTCCCTCTGGTGACAAGCTTTATGGAGATGCTGATTTCACATTCCAGCAGGACTTGGCACCTGCCCACACTGCCAAAAGTACCAATACCTGGTTTAATGATCATGGCATCACTGTGCTTGATTGGCCAGCAAACTCGCCTGACCTAAACCCCATAGAGGAGCTGTGGGGCATTGTCAAGAGCAGCCATTCTCAACCAGGGTTCCTCCAGAGGTGGCTAGAGGTTCCTTGAGCTGTGGTTTATTTACCTCCTGTTTGATGGTGCCTACATAGTTCTGAGCCAATGCCATTTGGAGGAGCCAGTGGTATGACACCAATGATCTTTATAGTACTCTGTAAGGGGTCTATTCTTACACTGACCACTAAAGTAAGGGGCATTGTTCCCACTGACCCCCAATGAATGGGTTTTATCAGGGGTTCCCCAAGACCTGAAAATAATTTTAAGGGTTCCCCTGGGCTAAAATGGTTGAGAAAGGCTGGTCAAGAGGAAGATGAGAGACACCAAACCCAACAATGCAGACGAGCTGAAGGCCGCTATCAAAGCAACCTGGTCTTCCATAGCACCACAGCAGTGCCACAGGCTGATCACCTCCGTGATGCAGTAATTCACGCAAAAGGAGCCCGACCAAGTAGTGCGTACTACACTGTACATGGACATACTTTTCAGTAAGCCAACATTTCTATATTAAAAATCTTTTTTTTTTTTTTTGGTCTTCTGTAATATTTTAATTTTCTATAATACTGAATTTGGGGTTTTCACTAGCTGTAAGCCATAATAATCAAACTTAAAAGAAGGAAATGCTTGAAATATATCACTCTGTGTATAACGGATCTATATATAACATATGAGTTTCACTTTTTGACTTGAATTACTGAAATAAATTTACTTTTTGATGATATTCCAATTTTATGAGATGCACCTGTAAATGTAAACATGATAATGTAATTTCAAAAGTTAATATTTATGTAATTTACATGATTTCTAGATATACTAGGGCTGTACCCAAAATAAAAAATAAAAATTTGCTATAGTTACCAATAAACAAAAGACTGTCATCACTGAAAAGAACAACACTCACATCACCATCTTTGTCCCCCTGATGAAGTCCAGTATACTGGATGAATAATATTTTCTAAGATCAGTTTTGAGCTTTCCTTCTGCTAGTTTGAAGTCATTCCCCTATGGTCTTGATCTTAGCTTCATAATAAAAATACTACGCTCCTGAACTTTATTCAAACCCTTGATGTAGTTAAAGGTTTCAGTCATGTCTCCCCTTTTCCAGGTGTTCAGCTGTGGAGTACTGCACTTTATTTTTGTAATCTCCTAACTTCATAAGTTGTTTGTGATATTGTAAAATCTGCAGCTTTCACTGAAGGAATATCTGGTGATCTTGCCATGAAGGCCCTTTCTCAGGCACTTTCTGTTTGATTGATCATTGTCAGTTGTGCACCTGTGTTGTCACTAGGGCTTTTCTTTTTTTTAGCCAGAACACAGTCCCGGCACCTCCGGCAGCCATGTACTCTCAAGTCTGTCACATAACACAGAAGCTGGCTCCTCCTCTTCTCGAGTGCCCCGTTGGAGAAGCGCTCTCCTTCGGGACACCCGTGTGGGTGCACTCCCGTGTCCTGCTGCTGCATCTATTGACACAGATAGCAGGACTCGGCCCCGCCCCCGGTGCCCCTGTCATTGGATTGACAACAGCGGGAGCCAATGGCCGCGCTTCTATCAATCTATCCAATTCGGACACGAGACACCAGCCATAGTTGGTGTGCTCGTCCCCGGGGCGAGAAAGTAAAGTTAGTAAATTGTGGGGGGGCGTCTGGGGGGCTGCAGCATGACAGAAGTTTTTTCACCTTAATGCATAGAATGCATTAAGGGGAAAAAACACAGGGAAAATATGTTACTTTACCTAATTAATGAACCGCTTCATTGCCAGGCGCTAACAGATCCCATTGATAGGCCAAGTAACATCCTACTGCTAATTACACCGTAGTTTATTCAGGACGGCCCTACAGTTTTCATATATTGACGCCATTTGTTCAGGCCGTTGAAGGCTTGGATTTTCAAAAGTCCGCAGCTCTAGATCTTCTCATACAATTAATAAGGCAGCTCCATGTGCCAGTGGACATGGTGTACGGAACAACAGACAGTCAAAGGATCTGAATCTGAACTTGGTGGGTTGCAGTCTAGCCTAGGATTGACCCAGACGCTCATGGTGAGGTCAGCCATATTGGTGACACGGCTTGCAGAAAGGTCACATGTTGAGAACATGTCTTCTAACTTCCCCGTTCTATCTCCAGTATAAATCTGGGTCTTTGTTATTCCACCCGGGCTTGGCATATCTCAGGCTTATTTAAAACATCAACACCATCAATCACTCCATACAGGGCCCCTAGCAGCTGGACTGAAGCTCAGCTGTCATGTGCATGGCGATTTGTCATTTGCACATGTCCGCTCGCCTTGTAAGACTCGCTCAGCCCGAGAACAATTTTCCCCTCTCTGAAAATATTCCCTCTGATTCAGGAAACAAATGATTAATACAGGACGGGCGTTTAAAGATGGAGGTCAAGAATGAAAGTCTTAAGAAAACAAGTGAAGGGCCCAGAGATGTCTGTCCCCACTTGTGAAATTAGCCCCTTTCGCAGCAGTTTCAGAAAGTCACACAGTCACCACTGTCAACTTTGTATTTGTATGGATTTAGAAGAACATTTGGACGATTGGGGGCGGTATGGGAGGGGATGGAGAACTGCCGCCTAAGTTAAAAAGCTAAAAGGGGCTGCAACTAATTGAACTTTGTTTATTGCTGAACTCTGGGCTAAACACTAATGCCGCGTACACACGATCGGAATTCTCGTCGGAAAAAACTCTGACGGTTTTTCAGACGGAATTACGCTCAAGCTGGGTTGCCTACACACGATCACACCAAATTCCGACGGTCAATAACACAGCGGGATAAAACACGTTCGACAGCACTATAAAAGGGAAGTTTAATGCTTCCGAGCATGCGTCGAATTGTTTCCGAGCATGCGTCGGAATTTTGCGTGTCGGAATTGCATACACACGATCGGAAAATCCGATAGAGAGGTTTTCCGTCGGAAAAATTGAGAACAGGTTCTCAATTCAAAGTCCGTCGGAAATTCCGACAGAAAAAGACCGTTGGGCATACACACGGTCAGAAAATCCGATGAAAAGCTCCCATCGGACTGTTTCCATCGGAAATTCCGACCGTGTGTACGCCGCATTAGACACGGAGGAAAATACATATATTGGAGATGGTTTTGCCTCCAGAGGATTTGTATTTCTGCCCACCCTGATCTCCTCAGTCCCTTCGCACAGCACAGCCAGGTAGATGATACCACTTACAATTAATTTTGGGATGGGTATAGAGGAGCGCCCAATACAAAAGTTCATATTGCTTGAGGGTCCATTTAAAATGTTTATTGGCCAAAAACAATGGAAAATTCCTATGTGTTTTAGGGAAATAGCCTTCCCCTTCCTCGCGGGCGGCCGGGGGACATTGCGGCCGCCGGCCATGCGCAATCAGTTTTCCCAACCGTGCAGCGGGTGCACCTGCTATAGCTGTTTAACCACTTACCCACTGGGCACTTAAACCCCCTTCCTAACCAGACCAATTTTCAGCATTCGGTGCTCTCACACTTTGAATGACAATTACTCAGTCATGCAACACTGTACCCAAATAAATTTTGTGCCCTTTTTTTCACACACATAGAGCTTTCTTTTGGTGGTATTTAATCACTGCTGTTTTTGTTTTAATTTTTGCGCTATAAAATCAAAAAATACTGAAAATTCGGTAAAAAAAAAAAAAAATATTCTTTGTTTCTATTAAAATTTATTGCACAGTATTGGCGAGTATTGGCAGAGTATTGGCGAGTATTGGCAGAGTATTGGCAATTGGCGAGTACTGGCGAGTATTGGCAGAGTATTGCAGTGTTGCACAGTATTGCACAGTATTGATAGAGTATTGCACAGTGGTGGCAGAGCATTGCACAGTGGTGGCAGAGTAGGCAGTGTATTGCACAGTGGTGGCAGAGCATTGCACAGTGGTGGCAGAGCAGTGCACAGTGGTGGCAGAGTAGGCAGTGTATTGCACAGTGGTGGCAGAGTATTGCACAGTGGTGGGAGTGTATTGCTGTCACTGACCAGCGCTGTGGGCACTACACATCCAGCCCACAGCTCTGGTCCTATCTCATCCCTTTCCGCTTCTCCCCTCTCACTGTACCGATCGGTACAGAGAGGGGAGGGAGGAACCGGCGTCATGACATGACGCCGGTTTGTGTACATGTGATCGCTCCATCATTTGACGGAGCTATCACGTGGTAAACGGCCGATATCAGCGGACGTTTACCATGATCCGTGATGCGCTGGGTCCTCGGGACCCGGCGGTCACGAATGCTCCCGAGTGCGCGCCCCAGGGGGCGCGCGGGAGCAAGTTTCTCGGAGGACGTCCGTAGGATAAGCCGACCGCGCTGTAGTCGTCTTTCGGCTATGGCCCGGTCGGCATGTGGTTAAAGGGCCGACATACAGCTACAGCGATTTGCGGGAATGAGCCGACGTGTTGCAGTATAAAACGGCGGCTGGTCAGCAAGTGGTTAAGTTCAATTTTTCTACAACATAGTGAACCCTTGTTGTTTTTTTTTTTGTCTGACTCTCAGATATTTTCATTTCCCAAAAGTTTTTAATTACCCAAGCCATTTCCGGGACTGTTTCTTGTCTATTTCTAGTTATGTAACTGTACAGTATGTAAGTATTTGATTGGCATAGGATGTTTTCCTGTCCCTTTCCAGTGTAGAAATATCATAGATTCAGGTAGCATTACTGAAAGACAACTTTCACAGGCTGGTGCACCTGTACTTAAGAAGCATGATGGCTCGAGGCTATTGCCTCTCATAATTGGAGCACTTCTTTAGTAAGCCAGAAGAGTCAGAGGCAAACTTCAGGAATGTATTGCCTCCCGCTGACAAAGGAATAGAACCAATTTAGCTGTGCGCTCACTTTCCTTCCTGTCTTCCAAGTAGCTGGTTATGTGTAGGCATTATAGGGTAGAGTAAAAAACATAGATTGGCTTAGCTCAGAGGAAAACGATTATTGCAAATTGTGAAAATAAATGAATACTTTACATTTACTTTCAGAAGATGGGATGAATTTAAGAACTCCATTAAGAAAAAAAAAGTTTTCAGCTATAAACTATACTACGTTTTTTGCTATGTCTGCTTTTTTTGGCTTTGAGTTCATTTTGACAGAATTAAAGGGTTCACCTTACGAAAATGAAGGTGAACTAAGTCACAACACCCTCTGCATTGGTCTGGTTCCTGATGCATGTACCTTATGTGTTTCCCTTCACCCTTCCCGGTCGATACAACGGTCAGGCTTTTAACCACTTCCCACCCGGCCACTGCACATAAACGGTCGGGTGGGCTATCTCTAATTCTGAGTGGACGTTCCGGAACGTCCCTCAGCCGAAGCGGGGTCGCGCGCACGCGATCCCGCGCAGCAGCGCGATCCCGATGCGCTCGTGTCACCCGGACGCGGCGTATCTTAGATCGGCAGGAGGGCTCTGTGATTGGCCCTCCTGATCACATGACGGCCGTGTCCAATCACGGCCGTCATCCGATGTAAACAAACAGCCGGTTGCTAGGCGATCGGCTCTCCTCTCCTCACACGGAAGTGATCGCTGAGGAGAGGAGAGCGGATCTCTGCAGCCGGCTGGTGATCAGTGAATATGAGCTGTTTTTTACAGCTTTTTACTCACTGATCACCAGTGTAGTGTCACCTCACAGTAAGGCCACTTTCACACTGAGGCGCTTCTAAACTGCCAGTAAAAACACTGGGCACTTTTGAAGAGCTTTTCAGGCTTTTTTGAAGAGCTTTCCATTCATTTCAATGGGGAGGGGAGTTTTTCACAGCCCTGCCAGCACACTGCCCCAGTGTGAAAGCGTTCATTGATTTTAATGGAAATAAGTTTTCGTGAGCTTTTTAGGCGCTGTTTTTAGCGTGAAAGCGCCTGAAAAGCGCCTCAGTGTGAAAGTGGTCTAAAACACACTAGTAAACACACAATAAACACACACATGTCCCCAAAACACACGTCACCACATAGTAATGATCCCCAAAACACATGTCGCCCACATATATAACAGTAAAATCACATGTCCCAATGATCATTTGCACACATATGTCCGTGATCACCTGCGCACATCTGTACATGATCATTTTCGTACATATGTCCGTGATCACGCGAACCAATTATTATACACTTAACAGGATTTTTTTTACCAAAAACATGTAGCAGAATTCATCCAAATTTACGCTCTTTTTTCGCTTATATCGCAAAAAAAAAAAACGGAGTCGTGAATAAATACCACCAAAAGAAAGCTCTATTTGTGCGAACAAAATGATAAAAATTTTATTTGGGTACAGCATTGCATGACTGCGCAATTCTTATTAAAAGTGCGAGAGCGCTGAAAGCTAAAAATTGGTCTGGGAAGGAAGGGGGCGAAAGTGCCCTGTATTGATGTGGTTAAGACATCACTACACAGCACCGGAGCCTGTGTAACAGCATAATGCAAGCAATGGCGATTACTTCTTGGTCAATGCTGGCCACGTGACAACGCTAACCAATGAGCATGCCTTTGAGATTCTTTTGACACTCCTTTGCTTTCTAAATACAAAGATCTAAGATGTGGTGGTTCATGAGGGACTCAGAAGTAAAGGACTGGAAAGTGGTCTCTGGTGCAGCTTAGGGTGTTCACCGGAAAAATAAAAGAAGGAGGCGGGAGAGCCGTTGTAGTGTAGTTAACTGGCTCAAAAAAAGGTTCATTAATAGGAAAAAAGAAAATAGTTTACATCTGTTGAGGCTGCGGTGACCCTAGTGCAGTGATGGCCAACCTTGGCACCCCAGATGTTTTGGAACTACATTTCCCATGATGCTCATCTACACTGCAGAGTGCATGAGCATCATGGGAAATGTAGTTCCAAAACATCTGGGGTGCCAAGGTTTGCCATCACTGCCCTAGGGGATGGAAAACATGCCATTTTTTAAGGTTGCGGTTGGTGAAAAACCTGTCTCCACGAAAGATGAGGGTGGTCAGTCTTGATGCCATAGGCGTCCCAATATTGGGTCCTCTGCAGAGTTCCCAGGCAGGTGTGTGAGATTAGTGAGTTTGAACGAGGTCTAAAAAATAGTCCGATTGCCAGAGGCCCCTGTTCTAAGGATAGGTCAGACTGATCTGGTTTATTAAACACTTAATTTCTTCATTTCTTCTGACGTATACTTAGACATATGACAATGGGCCCCTCTGCTGATCGGACCACCAATAAGAATTTTTTAGACCTCTTTTGAACTCACTGATTTCTAAAGAGGAGATTCTCATTGGTCAGTGTGGTCACGTTGTATTGTATGTGCTACAAGTGAGTAGGGTGATAAGTGGATAGAGTAACCAATCTGCTGCTTCTCCTTTCACTGTCCAGTCACAGGCTGTGGGAGGTACAAGACCAGGTGGAGCATTACTTGATGGATGGACAGAAATACAAATCCTTTGATAAAACAACTCTCTTATATGTATTTAATCTATATGTACTTAGCTGTTTGCCTGGAGTTCAGCTTTAACATGTAGCCAAGCACAGACAATTGGCTCCAGATGCTTTTTTTTCTTTTTTTTAAACGCAATAAAGGCTCCTCTGAGAATTTTATGGACACAACAAGCTCCTTTGAGTTCAAAGTTGATTAGAAAGGCTTCTTTATGAAGGCAATACTGCACTGTAGAACATGAGGATCAAAGGTTAGGAAATGCTATGTCATGCCTGACCAACACTTAGGCATGGACCAGGGAGAGACTACTGTATGTCGGTGCTCTCCATGTCCATTACATCATAAATGCCATTACAAAGTACAGCCTTATCCTGCAGATCAAAGCCATGCCTTTCTCAGATTTTTGTCTAGGCTTGGGTTAACCATAAAATTAGTAAAGCATATCGGAGAAGAGTTTTGGGGATTTTAAAGGTGCACAAATACAACAAGAATGTAAAAAAATCTATATGAATTTATTTAGAAAACATTAAAAGCAATGTGAAAACACAATACATAAACAGGTGCAAACTGATTGAATCTCTACATGTTTCGCCATAACCAATGGCTTCTTCAGGAGAATTATTATCAGGCACTGTACAAATGACCACTAAAGAATCAAAAATAGGAAAAGATTTTTTTTAGAGAAAGAAAAAAGTAATAACAAATACAAAATACTTAACTATACGTTATTAAATTTCATTTTCCTGGATTGGCAAAAATCAAGCGACAACAGAAACGTAGGTCAAACGGATTACCTGTGGGATCAAAGAATCCATTTTAAAAAGATTTCGAGGGCTCCAGAATCATAGGGATGAATCAATTTGGATCAATTGGTGTAACCATAGAGAGAGACATGTATGTATAAACAAATGCCCACTAAAGGTCCATCTATGGGGGAAGAACAAGGGGTAATCCACTAATCAAAGGATAGGACAGGAAAAAGGGTCTACCTGATGCTACAGGTCTTGATTGCAAATTCCAGGCATTCAGATAATTCCCATCATTCCCTTCTCGGATAGGTGGAGAAACCAGGAGGGGGGTGGAGGGGAGTAATAAAGGTTATTTTTTCTTAACCACTTCAGCACCGGGCCATTTTACACCCTTCCTTACCAGAGCACTTTTTGCGATTCGGCACTGCGTCGCTTTAACTAACAATTGCGCGGTCGTGCGACGTTACACCCAAACAAAATTGACGTCCTTTTTTTCCCACAAATATAGCTTTCTTTTGGTGGTATTTGATCACCTCTGTGGTTTTTATTTTTTGTGCTATAAACAAAAGAAGAGCGACAATTTTGAAAAAAAATACAATTTTTTACTTTTTGCCCTAATAAATATCCCATTTTTTTTAAAAAAAAACTATTTTTTTTCCTCAGTTTAGGCCGATACGTATTCTTCTACATATTTTTGGTAAAAAAAATCGCAATAAGCGTATATAGATCGGTTTGCGCAAAAGTTATAGTTTTTTTTTTTACTAGTAATGGCGGCGATCTGCGATTTATTTTTTTCATGACTGCGACATTGCGGCGGACACTTCGGACACTTTTGACACATTTTTGGGACCATTCACATTTACACAGCGATCGTTGCTATAAAATTGCAGTGATTACTGTGTAAATGTGACTGGCAGGGAAGGGGTTAACACTAGGGGCGCTGCAGGGGTTAATGTGTTCCCTAAGGTAGTGATTCTAACTGTGGGGGGAGGGGACTGACAAGGGGAGGAGACCGATCGGTGTTCCTCCGTACTGGGATCACATGATTGGTCTCCTCTCCACTGTTTACACACACAGCTCCACGGTCCCGCACGGTCCCGTTGTTTTAACGGGCAATCGCGGGTGCCCGGCGGACATCGCGGGTGCCCGGCAGACATCGCGGCCGCCGGGCACTTGCACCGGGTCCCGAGCGACGCTGCGCGCACCCTAGGCGGCCGGGAATGGGAGGACGTCATATGATGCCCACCCAGGATGGGAGCTCCACCTTGTGGGCGTCATATGTACATGGGCGGGTATTGAAGTGGTTAAAGCTCCAACCTATAAGAGACCACCTTTTGAACCAAGAACAAATAACCAAATCAACACATTAATGTCTCCGATCAGCTAAGGATAAGAGCCAATAACCAATACCTTCAACGTAGCTTAATTACTTGCAACGAGAAGTGACGTTAGAGCGTCAAGGACGCACCGGAAATTACTTGTTTATGTATTGTATGATCATTTATTCATGTTTTCACATTGCTTTTAATGTTTTCTAAATAAATTCATATATATTTTTTTACATTCTGGTTGTATTTGTGAACCTTTAAAATCTCCAAAACTCTTCTCCGAGATGCTTTGCTTATATAAGGGATGTGGTGCTAGATGATTTTCAGATGCTCAGCAAAAAATGTCTCTCCCATAAAATTAGTAGGTTCAGATGGAGTAAGTAAAATATCCTGCGAAGTGCACACTTTCTAAAATTCCTTTTTACGGTAGAAGGTCAGACTCAATATTGGTTAAATCACAGCTGCCCACCGGCAGCCCATCACACCCGAATGTTACCCCAAAAAAAACATTTCTATATAGAAGTATACAAGGATATAATATCTACTATTATTCAGGAGGACTCACTGCATCAAGCATTCAAAGGTCAGACTCATTAGAAAACGTTTCACAAAGATTAGAAATCGTTTAGGAGATTTAGAGAAGTTTTTTGCAACTTAAATTATAGCGGACTGAACTTTTCAAAAGTTACCCAAAATGCTTAGATTTAAAGGTTAATTTCAGGTCAGGCTTGAAATACTTTATGATTAGACTGCTGTTTTTTTCAATCTAATGACTGGATTATTAATATTGTTTTAGATAAAGAGAAGTATGGCTACAGCTTTTTTGGCCAAACTTCTCTTGTTGGTCACAGAAGTGCACTTACTTTTGCTCTCCTGTGACCCAGAGTCAGCTTATAGTGGGCTATTTTCTACTATCAGCTGACATCACAGAGCCGCTCCAGACTCTGGAAGGATTCCGGCCATATTGTTGGGATCCATCCGGCTGCCTGATTGACAGCTGGCTCTGGCTCTCAGTGCATGGCTGAAAGCCTAAACCAGCTGCTCCCATCCCTCTCAAGGGAGAGCGGTGGGTTGTATAATATAAGAGGACGCTTAACCGGTTCCCAACTGCGGCAGAAGGGCACGTACAGGCAGAATCACGTACCTGTACGCTGCCCTTTAAGAGGCGGGTTGAAGGTGCTCGTGAGCCGCGGGTCCCGCGGACTCGATGTCTGCCGGGATACCCACACTCCTCTCACGGAGAGGAAGAATGGGGAAATGCTAATGTAAACAAGCATTTCCCCGTTCTGCCTAGTGACAGGACACTGATCACAGCTCCCTGTAATCGGGAGCGGTGATCAGTGTTGTTTCACACACAGCCCCCCCCACCACATTTAGAATCACTCCGTAGGACACACTTAACCCCTACAGCGCCAGGTAGTGGTTAACCCCTTCACTGTCAGTCACATTTACACAGTAATCAATGCATTTTTAATTGCACTGATCGCTGTATAAATGTCACTGGTCCCAAAATCGCTCCAAAAGTGTCCGATCTGTCCGCCATAATGTCGCAGTCATGATAAAAATTGCTGATCGCCGCCATTACTAATAAAAAAAAATTATTAATAAAAATGCCATAAAACTATCCGCTATTTTTTAAACGCTATAACTTTTGCGCAAACCAATCAATAAACGCTTATTGCAATTTCTGTTAACCAAATACCACCAAAAGAAAGCTCTATTTGTGGGAAACAAAGGACGTCAATTTTGTTTGGGAGCCACGTCGCACAACCGCGCAATTGTCAGTAAAAGCGACGCAGTGCCGAATCGCAAAAAGTGCTCTGGTCTTTGGCCAGCCAAATGGTCCGGGGCTGAAGTGGTTAAACAATATAATAAAATGAACACTAAACTTAAATAGTGTGAACAAATAAAGTGCAAAAGTGCTTGATATTTCATAATCATCACTAATAACATATTTAGAGAAAGTCCAAAAGAAATAAAGTGCAAGGTGAAAACAGCTATCCGGATGGATTATATAACAAGAGTGTCCATAAAAAGTACAAAGCAATTCAGGTCTTTACACCATCACCACTGGAAACGATCATGGAAACAAATGACATCCGGTGGATAAGGGTAAGTATCCTACTTACAAAACCACCATGACCCCTTTAATTAAAAAGACAGGTTAGGTGGAGCTTAATCTGGTTTAGGTACTGTGGTCTGTACTGGTAGACACCAAAAGGATAAGCCTGGGAATCGCTCCACTTCAAAATTGTTCATTTTATTAAATTGTTTAAGCGCCCTCTTATATTATACAACCCACATTTCACAAAGTTAGCACCTTGCACTTTGAGGTAAGCAGCTTATATATTGTTTATTTTGGCCTAGCGCGGGGTTCTTCTATTTTTTCACAAGGGAGAGCAGTGACTGACAGTCTGGACTTTTTTGTTTTATAGTCTTTCCAAACTTTCCTTGTGACTCTGCATCAGGTTGTCACATGATTAGAAGCAGAGCACTATTAAAAGGAAATAGAAATAAAGAAGGAAATAGAGATAAAGAAGAAGCCAGGTAAGAGAGGTTCAGGACCCCATTGGTGTAAGGTTTGCCCAATACCAGCCTATAATGGACCAATAACCAGCACGGCTAAGAGGAAATGAAGATGGAAGACTTCCTCAACAAAGAAGAAGTCAGTGTCCCCACTGGTCTAAGGCAGTGTTTTTCAACTCCGGTCCTCAAGGCGCCCCAACAAGTCATGTTTTCAGGATTTCCCTCAGATGAAACAGCTGTGGTAATTACTAAGGCAGTGAAACTGATCAAATCACCTGTGAAAAATAATGGAAAGCCTGAAAACATGACCTGTTGGGGCAAGGTGAAAAAAAAAAAGTGAAGATCTAGTGATGAGCCGAACACCCCCCGGTTCGGTTCGAACCAGAACCTTCGAACGGACCGAAAGTTCGCGCGAATTTTCGAACCTATACGTTATAATGGAACGTTCGAAATCAAAATGGTGTCTAAAGTATGCCTGTGAACGTTTTTTCGGGAGCAGTCATTATAATAATGCCTAAAGTGGAAAAAAAAAAAGTGTCAAATTTTTCCTTTAAATATGGTACCTGGGGGGTGTCTTTAGAACTGTCCTTGCACAAAATGACATTTGTAAAGGAAAAAAAGAAGCCATTTAAAACCACTTGCGGCTTTAGGTTTGTTCTTAAGTAGAATCTGAACATGTACATTATGAAGTGTAGCTCCATCCCAAAAAAATCTATTTTTAAGCTTTTTGGAGAACATAGGGAGGGGTTATCTCCCCTGTAACATTTGCTGTCTTTGCACATATGTTCAGAACATGTCACCTCACTTTCCGTCCCAATGACAAATGTTTTTGGAAAAGTGGGGTTTTAATTGAAACAAGGATTGGTGATAAAGTATCAGTAGAGAGGAGATACCTTTTATCCCAAATTAAATCTAACAGGTTAGAATTTCCCTTCCTAGGGGTAGATTTCCTCTCACTTCCTGTTTTCTCTTTCCATTTGCAAGTAGGATTCGTTTGTAAGTTGGATGTTTGAAAGTAGGGGCCTGGCGTCTATACTCTGCAGAAATTTGCCCTATTAGATGTTGGTGTAGCCACAAGACTGGTGGGCACAGGAATGGGCCCTGCTATGAGTTAATAGTTCAAGATTTGTAATTGCATGCACCTGTTGATCAGGGCAGAAAAATTGGGGTTGGTGGTGGTGGTGGTGGACGGTGTTTGCCACAAGACTGTAAGCTCTCACATTTACTCTTGGTGGGCGCAGGCATGGGCCCTGCTGTGAGTTATTAGATCAAGATTTGTAATTGCAAGCTCCTGATGAACAGGGCAGAAAAATTGGGCCTTTGGCGGTGGTGGTGAACGGTGTTGCCACAAGACTGTAGGCCCTCATAGTTACTCTTGGTGGGCGCTGGAATGGGCCCTGCTGTGAGTTATTAGATCAAGATTTGTAATTGCAAGCACCTGATGAACAGGGCAGAAAAATTGGGCCTTTGGCGGTGGTGGTGGACGGTGTTGCCACAAGACTGTAGGCCCTCACAGTAACTCTTGGTGGGCGCAGGAATGGGCCCTGTTGTGAGTTATTAGAGCAAGATTTGTAATTGCAAGCACCTGATGAACAGGGCAGAAAAATTGGGCCTTTGGCGGTGGAGGTGGACGGTGTTGCCACAAGACTGCAGGCCCACATAGTTACTCTTGGTGGGGCGCAGGAATGGGCCCTGCTGTGAATTATTAGATCAAGATTTGTAATTACCCGCCCCTGTTAAACAGGGGCTGAAAAAATTGTGCCTTAGGCACTGGTGTGGTGCCACAACACTGCAACCCCTCACAGAGCCTGTACTTGGAGCACAGCAGTCACACGTGTTGCGAATCATTTTTTTAAAAAATTGTAAGTACCCGCCCCTGTTAAACAGGGGCTGAAAAATTGTGCCTTCGGCACTGGTGCTGGTGCCACAACACTGCAACCCGGCCCTCACAGATACTGTACTTGGAGCACAGCAGTCACACGTGTTGCGAAGCCTTTTTTTTAAAAATTGGAAGTACCCGCCCCTGTTAAACAGGGGCTGGAAAAATTGTGCCTTAGGCACTGGTGCTGGTGCCACAACACTGCAACCCGGCCCTCACAGATACAGTACTTGGAGCACAGCAGTCACACGTTTTGCGAAGCATTTTTTTAAAAAATTGTAAGTACCCCGCCCCCCGCCCCTGGTGCTGGTGCCCCAAACTGCAGGGGCTTGAAAAGCATTTTTTTAAAAAAATGTGCCTTGGGCACTGGTGCTGGTGCCACAACACTGCAACCCGGCCCTCACAGATACTGTACTTGGAGCACAGCAGTCACACGTGTTGCGAAGCATTTTTTTAAAAATTGGAAGTACCCCCCGCGCCCTGTTAAACAGGGGCTGAAAAATTGTGCACAGCATTCACACGTGTTGCGAAGCATTTTTTAAAAAAATGAAAACATGAAAAATTGTGCCTTTGGACCTGTTGGGGCGCCTTGAGGACTGGAGTTGAGAAACACTGGAGTTGAGAAACACTGGTCTAAGGTATGGCCATTACCAGATCATAATGGCCGTAGGGGGCATTTTGACAGCCTGACTATTTACTGACTTCTGTTATTTTTGGAGTAAGCAGGTTTTCCCATTCTGGACCTCTCAGCAACATGGTGCCCAGGAAAGTTTTATAGTCTTTACAGACATTCCTTGTGACACTGCGTCATGTATTTAGAGCTCTGCTAAGAGGAAAGATCTGCTGCACTGGTGCCCCCAGGCAAAGTTTTATAGTCCCTTTACAGACATTCCTTGTGACACTGCGTCATGCATCCTCCATGGAGCATGTACCCAACACTGTGCGCAAAGAGTTCGGGTATCCACAGAGGACATGGTGGCTAGGGAAGGGGTGCTGATGATGCTCTGTCAGTACCCTGAGCCTGGTGAGAGAGGGATTGAGGAGAGGATTGAGGAGGGCTTGGTCATCCATTCTACCAGCCTTTCGCATGATGCGGCTCCACATGTCCAGCTGCCGAAATCAAAGACGCCGCGTGTCCCAATGCCACGTGCTGAGACGATGCAACGGCCACGTCCACTAGAAACGAGCCTGCCGGCCCTGTGTTTTTTCTTGGCTCTGCATCTGCCTCCCCTTGGCGGTCTCCACCATTGTAAGTCGTGTCTGGGGTGCTGCTGGAAGCAAAAATATAGGAGCTCTGTTGATGCCACTAACAACTAGAAGTGCCTATGTGCTTCTGCAAAGAAAAATAGAGGAGCTCTGTGGTGATGCCACTAACAAACCTTAAAAGTCCCGTGGATGCTTCGCAAAAAAAAAATATGCAGATTTAGAGCTCTGCTAAGAGGAAATAAAGATGGAAGACTTCCTCAAAGAACCCAGTTAAAAAAGGTCAGGGTCCCAACTGGTAGGTAGTACCAATACCGGTGCACAATAAGCCAGTAACCAGGTTCAAGAAGGTTTTTAACAGTCTGGCCAGTGAAATATCATCCGTTTTTTAACACTAGGTAGGGCTCACCACATTCAGCTAATCAGAATGTAATGGTTTCTTGCAGAGGTGTTAAAGGGACTTAGTTCTTACCTTGACATATTAGGGTTGCAACTTCTGGACACAAATAGAAAATTCTTGAAAGTGTATGGAGTTGTGCGGGATATAAAAGTCATCTTACATTAGAGTACAACTAAAGGCAAAACATTTTTTTAATTTTGGATAGAATGGAGAGGAATTAGAACAACTGTCAGTTGTTATTGCCGTCTGTTCCCCCGTTAGGGAGATTCACCCTCTCTATTTTGTCCTGTTTACCATTATTACCGAAAGTGAAATAAAATCCCAAATTTGGGTTGTCTCCAGAAAAGTAATAGAGGGGCAATCTTCCAATGGGGACACTAGTTCTAGTGACTCGGGGATCTCCAAGGGATTCCCTAAATTTGCAGGGATTTTCTTTCACTTCCTGTTTTGGCCATAGGACAGGAAGTGAAGGAAAATCTCCCCAATGGGACACAGATGACAAAAAAAAACTGACAGGGGTTATGACTAGTGGCGGCTGGTGCTGGAGGATTTTGGGGGAGTGCGGACAGGCCCCTCCAGGTCCGCACTTACCCTACAGGTGGAACCCTCCAGCGGTCACGGCTCCCCTGGTGCCCGACGCCGCGGCTTCTGTGTCGGTCTTCTTTCTGGGTTCTGGGTCTTCAGCCTCCTGTCCTGATTCCCGGGGCTGGAAGCCAATGGCGAGTGTTGATTCGCTTGTATCGTAGGGTGGGAATCAATATAGTAAATATTTTTTTAAAATCTGTTTTGTAGCCCTGAACAATGTTGACTTTTCTATGTTGTCTCACACAAAATAGACTATTAAAAGGACCTATTGTTTGGTGCTCTCATTGGACTTTATACACGTGAATCTTCAAATCATGGCCCCCTGTTTGAGGGGTACCCCCTTTTTGTTGAGAGCAACCTTATCAGAGCATCTGGGCCTTATCATGGTCTGATTCATCTCTCTAGTGCCTTGTTTCTATTTGGTCCTGGAACATGAAACTGTCCATACTCTGGATATGAGCTTTTAGTCACTAACCACTCAGTAATTCACATTACCAGCTAGGCCAGAGAGCACATTGGCTTACCATCTAGTACAGTGGTCTCCAAACTGTGGCCCGTGATCAGACGTGGCCCTTTGCTTGTCTTTATCCAACCCTTGGGGCACTATTGCTCCCACTTATATGAGGAACTATTCCTCCCTCTGACACCAACAATTCGCCATAATTACTGCTACTGACACCAACGATACAAGGAAAATATTCCTCCCACTGGCACCAACAATGGCACATAATTACTGCCACTGACACCAACAATGGGGCATATTTACTGTCACTGACACCAATGTTGGGGCATTAGTCCATTTACTATTCCATACGTTGACACCAATGCTGGAGTACTACTTCTTCCACTGACAAAACAATGAGGTATAATTCCTCCCACTGACACCAAGGATGAAGTATTGTTGGTCACAGTCTGGCCCCTCTAAAGTCCAAAGGACAGTAATCTGTCCCTTTGTTTAGAAAGTTTGGAGACCCCTGGTCTAGTAGATGATGCATTGAAGCACATGGCCTATAGGGTTTGATTCATATGAAGGACAGCCTCTGCTTAAAGTTACAGTTGAACCTTGGTTTACGAGTAACGCGGTTAACGAGCATTTTGAAAGACGTGCATTTTTTTTTTTTTTAATTCTGACTCAGTTTGTCTCGCAAAATGAGCAGAATTCAAGCTAATGGGTGGTGCAGTACCGCTTTTGGCCAGAGGTGCGGGGGCACCAGGGACACTTGGAACAGTTCGGAGCTGTTTGGAACTGTTCGGAGATACTCAAAATGACTCGGAAATACTTGGAAAATACTCTGTTCCCAAGTGTTTCCGAGGCTTTCCGAGCTGTCCCCGAGTATTTCCGAGGCTCTCCGGCACCCTCCCACCTCTGGACACATGCGGTATTGCATGTAATAGAAGTCAATGTGGAACAAATTATCTTCATTTCCATTAACTTCTATGGGGAAACTCACTTTGATATGCGAGTGCTTTGGATTACAAGCATTCTCCTGGAACGGATTATGCACGTAATCCAAGGTTCCACTGTATATCTTCTCCCATGCTTTCTGTAAATCTCAGATGATAGTTTGGGGCGGGGGGGGGGTTGTTCTTTTCAATACCTTTTACATTAAAAAAACTTTCTGGTGAGAGTAGGCAAGATATCCATCCAGTAGATCCCTTACTTATTTACAGCAAAAGAAATAGCCTGGAACGCAAGTCAAAACATTTCATGTAAATTCGTTTTGGATAGAGTGGAAAGGGATGAGAACCTCTATCAGGTTTTAAATTCTTGTGCAGAAACCTTTTTCTAAGTCAGAGTAACTTGAGTTGCACAGATTAGAACGTTTCCATTGCCGTTAATGGGGCACTACTTGCCATGCGACTTTGAACTCTCTAGTAGCATAACACGTTGTGGCAAAGTGAATTGGGGCTTAGCAGGCATGGCCTTTTTATGAAAAATTATAATTGATATAGGTCCAACTTTAACTTTTCTAATGAAAATTGCTTTTATTGTTTGTATATGCACGTAGGCCATTAGATTGCAACCTGTTCTAAGGATGAGGACTTATGTGAACAGTTCACGGTTCTCTGCATTATATAAGTAAAACTGTTCTATTAATTTCTTTTTAAGTTCTCAGTTTACTTATATAATAAAACACCAGTATGTACATATTATAGAGTTAAAAATTCCATTCTGATAACTGAGCAGGACTGCTAAATGTACATATCAGTTTGCTCCTTTGGATTTAATGAAGTGCAAACAGGCAATAGCTTGCTTGAGTGCACACAATAGATAACAAATATTAGTCGTTGTGCTGGTCTGCTGACTTTGATTGGACAGCAAAGAGGCAGATTAACAGTGAGGATAATGGAGGTCAGGCTGATGTATAGCACACCGTGTGCTGGCGCAGTTCAAAGAAATGAACTATCTGCAACATGGTAACAATGCTAGGAAATCTGGGGTCTAGGAAGATGCACACAACCATCTTCATGAAATGAACCTCACATCAGAAGCCCCCCTTCACATTGGAGGTCCCCCCATCACATCAGAGACCCTCTTTTTATCAGAGTCCCCCCTTCATTTCAGATTCCCCATATACATGAAAGCCCCATCATTTTAGAGTACCCCCCATGACCGAGTCCCCCCATCATACCATGACCAAGTCCCTCATCATACCATGACCGAGTCCCCCCATCATACCATGACCGAGTCCCCCCATCATACCATGACCGAGTCCCCCCATCATACCATGACCGAGTCCCCCCATCATACCATGACCAAGTCCCCCCATCATACCATGACCAAGTCCCCATCATACCATGACCAAGTCCCCATCATACCATGACCGAGTCCCCCCATCATACCATGACCAATCCCCCATCATACCATGACGAGTCCCCCCATTATACCATGACCGAGTCCCCCCATCATACCATGACCGAGTCCCCCATCATACCATAACCGAGTCCCCCATCATACCATGACCGAGTCCCCCCATCATACCATGACCAAGTCCCCCCATCATACCATGACTGAAGTCCCCCCATCATACCATGACCTAGTCCCCCCATCATACCATGACCGAGTCCCCCATCATACCATGACCGAGTCCCCCATCATACCATGACCGAGTCCCCCCATCATACCATGACCAAGTCCCCCCATCATACCATGACTGAAGTCCCCCCATCATACCATGAACGAGTCCCCCCATCATACCATGACCGAAGTCCCCCCATCATACCATGACCGAGTCCCCCCATCATACCATGACCGAGTCCCCCATCATACCATGACCGAGTCCCCCATCATACCATGACCGAGTCCCCCCATCATACCATGACCAAGTCCCCCCATCATACCATGACTAAAGTCCCCCCATCATACCATGACCGAGTCCCCCCATCATACCATGACCAAGTCCCCCCATCGTACCATGACCGAAGTCTCCCCATCGTACCATGACCGAGTCCCCCATCATACCATGACCGAGTCCCCCCATCATACCATGACCAAGTCCCCCATCATACCATGACCGAGTCCCCCCATCATACCATGATCGAGTCCCCCCATCATACCATGACCAAGTCCCCCATCATACCATGACCTAGTCCCCCATCATACCAGGGTCTCCCCAACACGTCAGAGTATCGATTACCACAAACCCCCCCAATCACAAGTTTCTCTCATCCATCTCTGATCCAGGACAACCTGGGTTTCATGCTCCTGTGGGAACCAGAAATGTAGAGGCATCTAAAATGTTCTGGTTCAGGGGTATACCTACAGGGGTCGCTAATGCGACTCAGCCCCATGCTTCAGGGCAGTGGTTCTCAACCCTGTCCTCAAGTACCCCCAACAGGCCATGTTTGCAGGTTACCAGGGTGGCAAAGGTCGCACTTGTGACCGGGACCTAGACCAAAATGATGTTGTACATCCCAGGAGTCTTCATTGGGGGAGGGGCTTTCTGCACTAAGGACTCTCCTGCCTGCAGTCCTGAGCTAAGGGCAGACATTTGCAATGTTGCTGTTTGCACTTATTAAATGCAAGCTCAGTTTCCTCTTCGTTTATGCCTTTGTGTCATTGTTGTCCACTCAAAAATGGCGGTGCCTATCATAAAAGGGGGCACGGTATCATAATATAGCAGGATCACTGGCAAAATGGCAGGCCGACAACAAAATGGCACTGACCAGTCCTGCGTCCCCCGAGACTATATAAGGAGGCACTCTTTGGCATGAGCGATAGGCGGTTCCCTAATAAAGTGCATGTGTACGAAACGCGTAGGAAGGAGCTTGATACGCTGACGTCACACCGCCACATCTGGTTCCTGGAGAGACAGCCATCTTGTATTAGCCACGTGGAAATCTTTTATAATGTATGCCTTTTAAGGCCATAGTAGCAGCACTGATTACACGCACTGGGAACAACCTGATGCCCTGATCTACAGGTCTCAATCTATATGAACACTAAATGTTTTTGTCCATTACACAATTGGACTGTTTTACCACATATGCTGTTTATCAGCATTTATCTGTGAATCCTTTTCTAAGAGACCTGCTTGGCAACATTGTATCCTGCTTGTTTTTGTGAAAACAGTGCACTAAACTGCTTATCAGCGGTACAGCTATTTTTAACCCTGCTACATACAATTTTATGAGTATAACTTCTCCTGAAGAAGCTTTTTTTGTCGACACGGAACATGTCGAGCTAACTATTGAATCAAGTTAACAATTGAACCACCTATGGACCTACATTTCTGACCCTGCATCTATACAACTTCCAGTTTGCTATTTGGAGTCCACACTCCTCAACAAACCTACCCCAATTGTTATTTCGGAATATGGTTTTGTACTCTCTATCTTTGTTACTAACACTATCATTTGGTGTCAGGGATGTAATGTTTAGGTCCATTAATACTATAACCCATTTGAATTCTCTACATATGTAATTGTGTCTCTGTTTTATTTTGACTAAATAAACTCAATTATTTTTAGATGAACTACTTATGTGCCTTTCAAAAGTCCAATTCATTAGTTCCCTTTCTTTTCATAAACGCTATCGGGACGTTGGCACATTTTTACTTTGTGCATCTGCAGTGTCACCCTGCGGAAGCACAGTTTAAAATCACAACATCTTTCAAATGATGCTGCCACCACCATGCTTCACGGTGGGGGTGGTGTGTTCAGGCTGATGTGCAGTGCTAGTTTTCCACCACACATAACGTTTTGCTTTTAGGCCAAAAAGTTCAATTTTGGTCTCATCTGACCAGAGCACCTTCTTCCACATGTTTGCTGTGTCCCCCGCATGACTTCTTATGGCTTTCTTTCAACGATGGCTTTCTTCTTGCCACTCTTCCATAAAGGTTAGATTTGTGGAGTGCACGACAGATTCTCCCACCTGAGCTGTGGATCTCTGCAGCTCCTCCAGAGTTACCATGGGCCTCTTGGCTGCTTCTCTGATTAATGCTCTCCTTGCCCGGCTTGTCAGTTTAGGTGGACGGACATGTCTTGGTAGGGTTGCAGTTGTGCCATACTCTTTTCATTTTCGGATGATGGATTGAACAGACCTCCGTGAGATGTTCAAAGCTTGGGATATTTTTTTATAACCTAACCCTGCTTTAAACTTCTCCACAACTTTATCCCTGACCTGTCTGGTGTGTTCCTTGGCCTTCATGGTGCTGTTTGTTTACTAAGGTTCTCTAACAAACCTCTGAGGGCTTCACCGAACAGCTGTATTTATACTGAGATTAAATTACACACAGGTGGACTCAGGTGACTTCTGAAGGCAATTGGTTCCACTAGATTTTAGTTATAGGATATCAGAGTAAAGGGGACTGAATACAAATGCACGCCACACTTTTCAGATATTTATTTGTAAAAAAATTTAAAACCATTTATAATTTTCCTTTCAGTTCACAATTATGTGCCCCTTTGTGTTGGTCTATCACATAAAATCCCAATAAAATATATTTACGTTTTTGGTTGTAACATGACAAGATGTGGAACATTTCAAGGGGTATGAATATGAAAATGTTTCAAGCTACTGTAGACACATAGATAGATAGATAGATAGATAGATAGATAGATAGATAGATAGATAGATAGATAGATAGATAGATAGATAGATAGATAGATAGATAGATAGATAGATAGATAGATAGAGTATTTATTGGCGTATAACACTCACTTTTTCACCCTGCAAATCGGTTGCAAATAGTGTGTGCGTGTTATACACCAATACTGCAATTTGGGCTGCCTCAGAGAGAACTGGGAGGGGGGTGGGACGAGTGCCGCCAGATTACGTACAGCGAGAATCTCCTGTTTACTCAGCGGCCTCTGTAATAGGATGTCCCGTCTCCTGGGCTGGCATTGGACCAGTGTTCATAGAAGCAAGTCCAGGTGGCGGGATTTTGAATTAAAGAGGCCGCTGAGTAAACAGGAGATTCTCGCTGTATGTAATCTGATGGCGCTCATCCCGCCCCCCCTCCCTGAGATGGGCATTGATCAGGCTGCATTTATGGCAAAGGGGAGGCTGAAGATGGGCATTGATGGTCAATAGTGAGGCTGCGGATGGGCATTGATCAAGCTGCATTGATGGGAAATTGTGAAGCTCCAGATGGGTATTGATCGAGCTGCATTGATGGGCAATTTTGAGGCTGCAGATGGGCATTGATCAGGCTGCATTGATGGGAACTCTACCCTTATTTTGCTTCAAAGCTCTTTATTTAAAATGTAAGTTTTTTTTCTAAAACTTCCCTCTTAAAACGAAGGTGCATGTTATACGCCTGTGCGTGTTATATGCCGATAAATACGGTAGATAGATAGATAGGTAGATAGGTAGATAGATAGATAGATAGATAGATAGATAGATAGATAGGTAGTTAGATAGATAGATAGATAGATAGATAGATAGATAGATAGATAGATAGATAGATAGATAGATAGATAGATAGATAGATAGATAAGTAGATAAGTAGATAAGTAGGTAGATAGGTAGATAGATAGATAGATAGATAGATAGATAGGTAGATAGGTAGATAGGTAGATAGGTAGATAAGTAGATAAGTAGATAGATAGATAGATAGATAGATAGATAGATAGATAGATAGATAGATAGATAGATAGATAGATAGATAGATAGATAGATAGATAGGTAGATAGATAGATAGATAGATAGGTAGATAGATAGATAGGTAGGTAGATAGATAGATAGATAGATAGATAGATAGATAGATAGATAGATAGATAGATAGATAGATAGATAGATAGATAGATAGATAGATACCAAACCGAAATATAAAATTTAGCTCACCAGACTCCACTTATAACACACATTTTTGGAAGGACTGACCCCTTAATTATACAAACTGATTCCAAACAACAGTTCACTCTCTGGCATCTTTAAAACGTTAAGCAACTAAAGTTTATGAACTGCCACAAACCTTTATATTTTCAAAGGAGGCCTTGCTCACTGGCTGTCTTCTACTTGTCTTCCCCACTCAGTAAAGGGACATTATAGCACATTTCTCCTTTATCTGCAAGCAATCCACATTCGTGACATGAAAGTCTGCATGTTGTGATGTTGGCTGGATCATTAGATGTGTAGGAATCCCTTCTGCTCCTTTTTGTCCTCCTTCTCTGCTATTATGCAATCTGCTTAATTAGAAAAGCATGCTTATGGATTTTACAGGGCCTAATAGCTCATGTTTTAGTCTACTTAGGTAAAATAATTGGAGCCATACCTTTTATTTATGTTTTTTTTTTTACTTGGCTGAAAAAGATTTTTTGGCTTGTGCACGTCTACAGACAGACTAAAAGAGCATTTCTAAGAAGCAAAATATGGGCAGAGGACTGAAGAATCTGCCAAACGGAATTGGCGTAAAATAAGGAGCCTTAGAAAATCCAAAGCGTTTTATTTAGGATCTTGATATCTATTTTCTCAACGAAAACCTTTTAACCATTTTACAATTTTTAACCACTTCAGCCCCGGAAGGATTTACCCCCTTCCTGACCAGAGCACTTTTTGCGATTCGGCACTGCGTCGCTTTAAGTGACAATTGCGCTGTAGTTCGGCGTTGCACCCAAACAAAATTGATGTCCTTTTTTTCCCACAAATAGAGCTTTCTTTTGGTGGTATTTGATCGCCTCTGCGGTTTTTATTTTTTTGCGCTATAAAGAAAAAATAAGCGTCAATTTTGAAAAAAAGCATTATTTTTTTACTTTTTGCTATAATAAACATCCACCAAAAATATATAAAAAAAACATTTTTTTTCCCTCAGTTTAGGCCAATATAGTTACATAGTTACATAGTTAGCTAGGCTGAAAAAAGACACAAGTCCATCCAGTTCAACCATAAAAAAAAGAAATAATAAATAAAAATAAAAAATATCGTACAATCCCATATACCCAATTCTATACCCACAGTTGATCCAGAGGAAGGCAAAAAAAAAAAAAAAAGCCCCAACAGTGCATGCTCCAATCTGCTACAGCAGGGGAAAAAATCCCTTCCTGATCCCCCGAGAGGCAATCGGATTTTCCCTGGGTCAACTTTTTTACCTATAAATGTTAGTACCCACATATGTATTCTTCAACATATTTTTGGCAAAAAAAAATCCCAATAAGCGTATATTGATTGGTTTGCGCAAAAGTTATAGCGTCTACAAAAAAGGGGATAGATTTATAGCAATTTTATTATTATTATTTTTTTTACTAGTAATGGCGGCGATCTGCGATTTTTATCATGACTTCGACATTATGGCGGACACATCGGACAATTTTGACACATTTTTGTGACCGTTGGCATTAATACAGTGATCAATGCTATACAAATGCATTGATTACTGTAAAAATGTCACTGGAGGAAGTGACAGATCGTGGTTCCTAGCTAATAGGAACACACGATCTGTCACACCTCTCAGAACAGAACAGGGAAATGTGTGTTTACATACACTCGTCCCTGTCCTGTCTCTCCTGCTCACGATCGCTCGAGGCCGCCGGTCATCGTGACCGTCGGCCACGAGCATCGGCACCCCCGCTGTGCTATCCCGGCCCCGCGTATAGCTACGACGGCTCAAGCAGGGGGGCCAACCTGCCGCAGTATAACTGTGGCGGCTGGTCGGGAAGCGGTTAAACTAGACTTTCTCAACTTTTTTTACCATGGAGGAACCCTCGAAAAAAAACTTTCCGGTCCCAGGAAACCGGTCCAATCATTTGGTGGAGGGGGGGATTATGGTGTTGGGTTGTTTTTCAGGGGTTGGGTTGGCCCCTTAGTTCCAGTGAAGGGAACTCTTAAGGCGTCAGCATACCAAGATATTTTGGACAATTTCAATCTCCCAACTTTGTGGGAACAGTTTGGGGATGACCCCTTCCTGTTCCAACATGACTGCAAACCAGTGCACAAAGCAAGGTCCATAAAGACATGGATGAGGGAGTTTGGGGTGAAGGAACTTGACTGGCCTTCACAGAGTCCTGACCTCAACCCGATAAAACATCTTTGGGATGAATTTGAGCGGAGACTTCGAGCCAGGCCTTCTCATTCACATCAGTGTCTGACCTCACAAATGCGCTTCTGGAAGAATGGTGAAACATGCCCATAGACACACTCCTAAACCTTGTGGACAGCCTTCCCAGAAGAGTTGAAGCTGTTACCGGTATATCTGCAAAGGGTGGACCAACTCAATATTGAATGGGAGGCCATTAAATTTCATGTTCGTGTAAAGGCAGGCCTCCCAATACTTTTGACCATACATATATATAAACACACACATATATATACTGTACATACACACAGACACAGGTGGCCTGTAAATGACCCCCATTCTTAAATATGACCTGCAGCACTGCCGGCATTCCTCCTTTGCTGGCTGCTGCGGGGCATATTTCAGAATGGAGAGCAGGAGAGGGTGGGGAGCAGCAGGTGAATGTGCGCTGCATGGGGTGATTAGGGTGTGCGCACGCCTATGCTAATAATCATTATATCTACAGCTCACAGTGGATTGTCCTGAACAGAAATCTGTGGCTGTATAATGAATAAGTGTGTAAGGAATGTGCCATACTTAAAGTATTTGACACCTAGGGCTGCTATATATGAAAAACATTATTTTCAATACTAATAATAATATCAGTAATAAAATGAAACAAAATAATAATTATGTCCAGATAAGAAATAAAGACTGTGAACATTGAAGAGCTTCCTCATTCTGGTGGTCAGTGAAAAAGTTACAACTTACACCCAGAACTGTTTGGTTCCTCGTAGTTTCCCAAGCTATGGCTGGGGTGGACCAAATGAGAGTTGGCATTTCTTTTCTTCTTCCTTTTTTCATTGCACTTTGTTGATGCTACTTGCTGACTCTAATCAACCTTAAAGGGGTTGTAAAGGTTTGTGTTTTTGTTCACCTTAATGCATCCTATGTGGTGATCACAAGGAGAAGCCCCCCACTGCTTAGACATTGGTGGTCAGTGGGAGAAGGCCCTGTAGGTCAGCTATACCACCAACCTCATCTGCAGATATTGCCTAAATCGTCCTCTCTGCTCCTCCCAGGACCTCCTGCTCTCTAGCTCCCTTGTTACCTCCTCCCATGCTCGCCTCCAGGACTTCTCCAGAGCCTTACCCATCCTCTGGAACTCCCTGCCCTAGTAAACACACTTATTCAGAGAAGCCTACCCCACCTCCACCTAAGAACTGTATACTTGAGTCACCTCCATCAGATCATCCCTTGCAGCTATTGCATTTTGTAGCACCTCCCCCTCCCTTTAGATTGTAAGCTCCTATTCCTACTGTATTGTAATTGTACTGTTCCCCTTTGTAGCACCCTCTACCTTAGGTAGGTGGGTACTAGAGTAGTGTGTATTTTTGTTACAGCCAGTGCAGGTAAATTTAGGCAGGCCTAGATCTGAGCTAGGCCAGTTTGTTTTTGATCAGGGGCTGGGGAGTTGTTAGGTACCTGGTAGTGCTGAGCCTGACTTGGTGGTTGGAGACCTCTCTTACAACTCTGGTTCAGGGCCTGCTGGATTGGGAACAGCGTAGCCGTGAACACAGCGGGTAGGAGTGTCCGTATGGATGCAGGTGGCCGATGCTGGGTAGATGCAGGTCTTGGTCGGATGGTAGGTCTGCAGATGAAGGTTCGCCAGAAGACCAGGAGGCAGGAGGTAGACCGGCAGCAGGAGCAGCAGCAGACGGCAGAAGTAGCTGACAGCAACGGCAGTAGATCAGCAGAGGACGGCAGCAGCGAGGACCTGTGCAGGGACACTGGAAGCAGGGATGGTCAGGAGGCAAGCCAGGGGTTCAGCAACAATAACACAGTCCAAAGCAGGGTCAAAACGAGCCGGGGTCAAGGAACGGAGAAGGCAGCGGAGTCAGGCAGGCCGGATCACAGGTAGGATGCTCAGACAGGTTCAGGTTGGGGACACAGGTGGGAGCTGAGACGGACAGCGCCGCATGCAGGCAGCTGTCCCCTTTAAATAGGGCCACTGGCGCCAAAGCGGCGCCGATCGCGCACGTGCACGGGGGCGCGCGCGCCCGCTATTCGCACACGGGAGCGCGCGCACAAGTCCGGCGGGCGCGTGCACGCGCGCGCCGGCGCTCAGAGGGGCCAGGGCTGCCCAGGTGCCCGCGCACCCTCCGGCTAGGGTGCCCAGGGCGGCTAGAGCCCTGACAGGAGTGGTTTAGTGTAGCAGCAGATGACTGACATGTACTTTATCTTTCTGACGCCTCCTTTGTTCCCAGAGGGTTCTGGAAAAGAGGCAGGGCAGAGAGTAAGAGTGACGTGGAGTATGTCTGGGAGGCCTGACCAATCCCCAACTAGGATTGGCAGGGGACAGGCCTCCTATATATACACTCATATTCAGCCTGCTGGGGGAGTTGTTGTCGAGTGGAAGAACTGAATGATGGAGTGTTAGACTGTCATGGCCCTTGAGGGAACCCCCTTTCTGGTGGAGTGAACTTGGGTCTGGGGCCCGGGAGCTGGGAGGGTGCCTCTCTCTACACGGTCATTGAGAGGTCTCCTGGAACAGGAGGAGGACAGTTGGGAGCACTGCCAGGCAAGTCATTCAGGAGGGATCCATGCCGGGGGGTCTGCGAGTGAGAAGCACAGTGAGAAGCTCTAGGAGAGACAAGCCAGGATTAGATGTGGAGCCAGAGAAAGAGACTGTGGTGTTTTTGAAGTCAAGTCACTGCAGCCAGGAGGGTTGGCAGGACTTGCAATGGACTTTCTGGGAGCAGTAGTCCACCAAGTATCAGTTAGCACAATTATCCGTTTCATCTAAAATTGTTTGCTACAACCAAAAGGACTGCAGACCCCCACCTGCAAAAGGCTACTAGGAAAATGTTAGGACTTATTCAGAGTGAGGCCTAGCTATGTGCTAACGGTGAATCTAGAATTGGACAGTGGAGGGGAGCAAGGGATCTCAAGTAGTATGCTGGAGGAGATGTGAAGCAGAAGAGACTGTCAATTCAGATTCAACCAACTTTATTTCCACTAAGAAAGATTCATCATTTGGGTGCATTCTATGTCCCTTTTCCTCATCCAAGTTTAATCCCCTAATAAAAACAACAAAAAAACAAGTAAAAGACTGTTCATTGACTGGAAAGGTGTGTCTACAATGGATGTCTGACCAAGCAGGGTGACATGTGGAGCTGAAACACGCAGCAACCCCACGGGGGCACAGCTAAATTTTGGAGGTCCCACCATCACGGTTAACCTACAGGCCATCACCCCTAGCAAGGCATAAGAGGGGGGACTTTGCTTGTCCTGTTGCATAGAGGATTCAACTAGGGGAAAATACTTGTGTGTTTGTCTGCAATTCAGCTTTTACAAGTGCCGTTGTCAATAGCAACAATCCAGGATTGGCAGTATTGCTGTTCCTATTGCCAAGTCACCCCAACTAGTGCTGTGGCGGACACTTGTACCTATCCTGCAATTCAGTGACTGTAAGATATGTGCCGTCACCCGTGGCAACCACAGTGGGCAATCGCGCCCATGGAATACAAATACAGTATCTCACAAAAGTGAGTACACCCCTCACAATTTTGTAAATATTTTATTATGTCTTTTCATGTGACAACACTGAAGAAATTACACAATGTAAAGTAGTGAGTGTACAGCTTGTATAACAGTGTAAATTTGCTGTCCCCTCAAAATAACTCAACACACGGCCATTAATGTCTAAACCACTGGCAACAAAAGTCAGTACACCCCTAAGTGAAAATGTCAAAATTGGGCCCAAAGTGTCAATATTTTGTGTGGCCACTATTATTTTCCAGCACTGCCTTAACCCTCTTGGGCATGGAGTTCACCAGAGCTTCACAGGTTGCCACTGGAGCCCTCTTCCACTCCTCCATGATGACATCACGGAGCTGGTGGATGTTAGAGACCTTGCGCTCCTCCACCTTCCATTTAAGGATGCCCCACAGATGCTCAATAGGGTTTAGGTCTGGAGACATGCTTTGCCAGTCCATCACCTTTACCCTCAGCTTCTTTAGCAAGGCGTCTTGGGTGTGTTGGAGTCGTTATCATGTGGGAATACTGGCCTGCAGCCCAGTCTCCAAAGGGAGGGGGTCATGCTCTGCTTCAGTATGTCACAGTACATGTTGGCATTCATGGTTCCCTCAATGAACTGTAGCTCCCCAGTGCCGGCAGCTCCCCAGTTCCAGCAGCACTCATGCACCCCCAGACCATGACACTCCCACCACCATGGAGTTATGCGGAGGGCTCGCCTTGGGGGTGATTGATGGAGTGGATTTCCGGATCCCGACAGCAGAGGTAACTGCTTGGGCCCAGTGCGGGCATTGTGGGGAGCCATATACCAGGCTGGGACCCATCCAGCAGGAGCCGCAGTACTACACTTTGGACCTGCTCGCGTGACTTTGTGTACTGCAGCCACAGAGAACCCAGAGGCGGAGAGGTGTTGCGGCTTAGTGACCCCTCCGTGAAGATAAAGGACATATGTGGCAAAGAGGAAGGTACCGCGACCTGTGGCCTGGCCAGGGGCCGGATGACATCCCTGAAAAGCTGGTCCGGAAAAGTCCCTTGCTGTACCTGTCCGGAAGGAGCCCATGCTAGAGGGAGGTGTGCCTCCAGATGAGCCACTTGACTGTATAAGTGTGTCTGCAATGGATGTCTGACCAAGTAGGGTGATGTGTGGAGCTGAAACATGCAGTGACCCCATGGAGCACCACTACACCTTTTTATTGGAAAGAGCTACGTAAACTGTTGGCGCTATATACATAAAGTATAATATAAATAATGAGAGGCAGAAATTACACTGCTCAAAATCTGCCCTAGCAATCTTTAGAGGAACACTAAGGTTCCACAAAACCATGGTTGAGAAAGGATGTTATTGTAAGCAGCAATAGACATATCTCATAGTTACATTGTTAGGTCTCATATTATATCTTCATTAGTCTTTATATATATATTGTTTTTTTTTATTTATTAAGAAACAGGGCCAGGGCCTATAACTGCAGCCTGTATACACACAATCTTTGCTGCAAAGATAGATTGATTTATTAGCTGTAGTAGTACTTAAAATATTGTATACATCAATCCAAACAAGCCATCATCCGTTAGCTATGACATTGCATTGCATAAAACATCATTTGTAATCCCGATCAATCACATTCCTCAGCTGTACGTATCACTCATGCGCATTTTTATTTTTGATAACTGTTTTGCTCCATATCTTTACACTCAGGCATTTTTTTTAACATAAAGTATTAATTCCGTTTTTTTCTCCAATAATGAACACTTTTGCTCCGAAAATAGCAATTATCTCTTTTTTATTATTGTTAAATTGACTGTATTCACAGATAAAGGTATATATATCTGTGTAATTAATGCCTCCAATTCTGTCTTCATTTTCTTCAATTCCTATGGTCTGATACTCTGCTTAGTGTGTCATTGTCTGCTGCTCTGTTCTGATTTTATTGCTGTTGGTGAGCAAATAGCTGTAAGATTCTAAATTGTTCACAGAATAAAACAATAATTTATAAAAAAAAAAAAGGATAACAAACGTGCACACCATGAATGGATTCACTTGGCTAAATGGTTTTGAGGTCCAGACCGGACGGAATCATCTCTACATGTTATTGATTTTATATTGCTACCATTGCCCGGTTCTTACCTGCCTATCGCCACCAAAGCCTTTTGTTGCTGGTGTATTGTCACCAATACCTGTTTGCTGCCCACATTTGTTTCATATCTGCTGTGACAACAGCCAGTATGTACAGTACAGTGATCATTTATTGCCTGCATGTTACTTGCATGTTACTTGCATGTTACTTGCATGTTATCATCATGTATTACCATAATCCAGGTGGGAACTGGGAACCTTTGTCTTGGCAATAAGAAGGGGCATACACAACCAAGTAGCCTTTTCATGGTAGGCACCGATTCATGTGGGATAAAGAAAGCGCACCATGGAAAGGTGGTGGGCATGGTGAAAGGTGGGTATTTATAAAGAACATAGTTTATTGTGACCCTTTCACATTGTAGGTATGTGTTCTCTAGTAGCCTTGCTGTATTTTGCTTTACCTGCGCTGTCTCCGCTTAGCCCCTCTTTGCCAAACTGAAAGGTCCAGCGCGCCGGAAGTCCATACAAAAGTGGCCTCATACCAATGATGTCAATTCTTAAAGCGGTTCTGCACTGTCTATTTTTTTTTTTTTTGAGCGATGCTATGGATTGCAAGATGTTTTTTTATGTACTCACGTGTTCATGTTCACTGAGTCATTGCTGCCGGTTTTCGTCCTGTAAAAAAATTTAGCAACATCCTTCCTGCTGGGTGCCATCTTGCCTGTGGGCATGTGAAACCCCACAGGCACTTCAGATGGCCCAGCATGCACCGCCGTTACTGCGCCAATCTCGAGCGTGCACAGTAACGGCGAAGTGCAGCTCACGTTCTCCGAAATCTCGCGAGATGTTGGCACATCTGCAGACATCTCGCGAGATTTCGGAAGATGTGGCCGACATCTCGTGAGATTTCGGAAGATGTGGCCGACATCTCGCGAGATTTTGGAAGATGTGGCCGAAATCTCGCGAGATTTCTGAAGATTTCCGCACTGACTCCTGGGATCAATGACACCAGATCCCAGGAGACAGTTCGGCCTGACGACGATCGACGCAGAGACCCCGCCCACAGCCGCAGAGACAGAGGACAGAAAGTCAGCGATTATCAAGGTAAGTGAAAAAAAACACATTTCATTTAGTACTCTTTGCCTGATTTGGAAGGCAAAGAGATTTACTAAATAAAATGTGTGCAGAACCGCTTTAAGTAAGTTTATTTAGGACACATCCACAGTTCCCAGCTGTAGTCATGTCTCTCAGATGCTCTTCACCTGGAAGAGGCTTAATTGTAGAGCCCATCGCTACGATTAAGCCCAATCCAGGTGAAACGCATCAGTAGGGCATGGCTACAGATGGGTACACTCACTGTGTTCTAAAAAAACTTTCTTGAAAACTGATGTTATTAGTGCTTGTGTATGGATTTTCTTCCAGAGCATTGCACTCGGGAATATTCTGTATTACATTATCTGTCAGACAATTAATTGAGACGCCTCCAGAGTCCTATGTCAGGGGTAGGTATAGAGAACCTTGTCTGCTCTGTCAGCTGGACAACTCTTGGCGAACTTGTCATCAGAGGGTTGGGCCTAACTTTGACAAAACAGGAAGTTGATGTTCTAGAGGGGTTCCTTTTCCCTTCCTTGAGGAATAGAGTCATCCCTAGTTACCCCTCCCCCATGGGAAGAAAGGTGTCCTTCCTGAAGTGGAGCTTCCCCTTGGAGAAGTCTGGGTACTTGAATTAGGGCCCCAGGGTTGGAGTCCAGGCCACAGGGTATATCTTCTATGTGTGAGAAAGCTGTATGCCAGGAGGCCATGTGGGTCTACAAGATCTGCTAGAGTTTTTACTGGAAAAGAGAGATATATGAACCTCCAATTTTGTGGCTGCTACACTCCAGAGGAAGCTGTTAGATGCTCCAGGATCTAGAGACTCATCCAGTGTCTATTAGATACAGATTTGCAGGAGCCCCTCTAATGTTTTGGGTTGTCCATCTCTGTCTATTATTCATACCAAATCTTCAGTAAAGCATTAAAACCACCTTCAAGTGTAGACTTCTTTTCTTTGAAGGCAAATAAGTGCTAAATCCTATGGACTAGGAATTTCCTAAGGGGGAGTCACTCTTGTATCCACAAGCCCCTTTTGATGAGGCACTAAAATGCTAAGAACTTCAGCACCCAAACTGCAAGATTTCTACTTAGGACAGACTCAAGATCCCCTGTTACCCAGGATCTACAGCATTGGGTTCCAATGGCTGCAAGGTGAGGATCATCTCACGTAACCCCGCACCCCATCCCTCCAAAACACCTGTACAACATCTTCCAGCAAATGCTTATTTTATATTTCTCTGCATTTGGTCACATGAAATCTCAGAGTCGTCTTCCCTCTGCCAGATGCTGTAAATGATGGTCTGAACAGTGCAGATAGCTATATAAGCCCTTCAGATGTCACTGCTGTGGGTCCTGCTCTGATTGAGATCTGAATGGGGAAGTATCTCCCCTCGGGGCAACCAGCTGAACATGTCTTTTTGGTACTGGCCTGGATGGCAAATACCCCTCGCCTAGTCATCTCCTGTATGGTGCCATTTGTGTCAACATGCTTGTTTAGAAGACATTATTACTATAATTGAACCTACCGCAAAGGCTTGTTACATCAAAACATGCCCCTAAAATGATATTTTGTGCATGCAGCTAATTCCACATCGGTTTCTAAATACAGAGCTGTCATAGTTAATGGAAATCTTGGAAGACGTCCAATAACTCAAGGTATTTTCCCAGTCTCCCAGCAGCTGTAGCATATCTCCTGTAGTCTCTGATTCTTCCAAAGACTAATGATACTTGCAGTGTTGTCACCTGTTTCCTGGACAGGAAAAAGTCTGCAGAGTAGGAATTGATACCTGCTGATGAACCACTCTGTGTTCCAGCACCTGACACTGGATCTATGTAGCAATCCCCCTCCCAATAGTGCCTGCATAGGTACGGAGTCAACTTGGCATTCTCCTGTCTGGTGTGTCAAAATATAGGCATTTTGCATGTCATTTGTGCCTGATCCCATGCTTCCTCCATGACATCATCCATCCATCCATGCCTTCACTTGCTTAAAGGGTAAATACATTTGGTTCACCTTGTCATTTCTCAAAGCCAAGGTCCTCCATGTCCCGTAATAATTTAGTTGGCAAGGGAAACTTTTGAGGACATCGAGGGAAAGACAAGTGCACAAGCACCAAAGCCTCCTGCATGAGGGGAAGAAGAGTTACTGGACAACAATTTCTAACAGGTCCAATCAATCTCTGCAATCAGAAATATGGGAACAGCTGGTGCTCTTCACTAGTGGTCCACACCCAAAGGTCAAAATGCCTGACTTCTAATCTGGTCTTGATTTTCAACAGCCATGCTTAAAATACTAGCAATAGATATATTTTTTAAGTAGTGTGTAAATGTAACACTTCCAGTTATTATTACCGTATATACTCGAATATAAGCCGAGGCACCTAATTTTACCACAAAAAAATGGGAAAACGTATTGACTCGAGTATAAGCCTAGGGTGAGAAATGCGCAGCTACTGCAAGTGGAAAAGAGGGTCAACAATGCCCATTTGCATGCCTCACTGTGCTTTTTTGCAGCCATAGGTCTCCCGAACTTCAAATATGGTAGTTAAGGGTTCCTAAATGCCCCCTAGCTGCAGCCAAAATGTGGGTCTCTGGACCCAAAGGGTCCCAAAATGACATTGCTGCAGATAGACACAGTTGACTGACTTTGGGGCCCCGTATCTCGGGGTTACTTGGTGCTAGGAACCCCATCTTTGGATATGCTGTAGTGCTAGTTCCACTTGGTTTGCACACCAAATTTGGGTTTCCAAGTGGCCCTAAGATTTGGGGCCCCAAAGTCGGGTCGGAAAATGTCATTCTCTGCTGCAGAAAAGTGCTTTACTCGAGTATAAGCCGAGGGGGGCATTTTCAGCACAAAAAAATGTGCTGAAAAACTCGGCTTATACTCTATATTTTTATTGATTCTCATAAGATAATTTCAACAAAAATCCAAAAAGATACAGTTTTTATGTGCAGATCATAACAATTCTGAAATGCAATGTTGCTTACAATGGAAAACACAGAAAAAGAAAACAACGGTTAACATAGAATGAATAAAATTAGAAGCAGTGGGTATAGATTAAAATTGGGCGTAGGAGGGGGGAATGGAGCTGTTGTCAGTGTAGGACACCCCATGTAGGAGCTGCAAATGAACTTGGATCCCCCCACTCACTGCACAGCTAGGCACACCAAATCTTCAAAGGCACACAGAGTCAGGGAACAGTCCGTAGATTTGTTTTTGTTGTTTATTAAAGGGTTAAGAACTTGGATGGGGATAGGAGGTTATGGGATGCCCACTTGACTTCAGCTGGTTCACCCCTGGGGGAACTTGACAAACTCTTTGTCAGTTCAGTAGCGGCCCATTACAGGCAGGAACTCACAGTCCCTTAACAGTAGCACACCTGGAGTGACACAGCATGTAACTTTCCCTTCTGCTTCCTTTGTGGTCACTGATCCCAGCACCACCTCTTCAGGAAATAACAGCCCACCTGGCTGCAGCTGCCTCTCTCTACACCAGTCTGCCTGACTAACTCTTCACCAACCCACCCAGCTGACTCTCAGGAGATCTCTCAGGGGAAAGGTAGAAGACGTAAGCCCACTGCTGTCTTCAAGGGGGACTGGCTACATGTTGCAGTCTCCCCCCTTTGCTGGTCCCCACCAGTATTGAATTACTCACCCTGTCCTTTCTTTGTTCCTGTACTTCCAAGAAAGATTCCTTTCTTGTGTCTTTGGCAGGATCCTTCCGGCACCCGAGCCCTGGCCCAAAGCAGGACACCTCCCCTGGGGGGTACCACCTAGTGCCACCAACAGCCTCCTCAACACTGTATCTCTATCTTCCACCCAACTGCCCTGCTGGCATGGCCCATGTCTATTTATGGGGTAGTCTCTGCTCCCTAACAGCCCACTTCTGGGTCCACAAATATTCATGGCAGCCCCTCCTAAACCCCACCCTCTAGTTCTAGAAGGTTCTCCAACCTTCCAGACCAGGGGGAAGCACCAGAGACAGCTGCCAAGATAAGCCATCCAGCCCTGGCCTCTAATAACCTTGACCCAATTTAGTGACTTTGGTTATTCCCGGCCAGAGTATATTTTGCCTACTCTACTAATACTAGTAGCACACACTACAAGTGCTACAAAAGTAAGGAAATAAAGTACCAATTAAGACACAGGGGAGTGGGCTTGAGGTTTCTGTTTGTGAGGGAAGGGGGAAAGTGGGGGGATAGTTGAGGGGATAGGGGAGGGGGAAAGAAGGCAGAGTTTAAGGAAAGAGGGAGAGAAGGTGGGTGAGGGGATAGGGGAAGATGGCAAGATTGGCTAACCCAAAGTGGCCATACCCATTGCCCCTCCCCCTAAAGTGAACAGAACCATCTTTGTTTAGGTATCATCCAGGGTCACCATCTTCTTCCTAGATAGCGATGTAGGCCCAAAGATGACGCAATCATGACTACAAAGCCTGGTGCTCGAGTAGTTCTTGGATGCGTTCCCAAATATCTGTAAGAGATAAGCCCCTGATGCAGCCTCTCACCTTTTGGCTTTTTTTAAAAGTTACAATGTTGTAGTCTGATCTGCAAACTGGGGAAGAGGAGACTTAGGATTGTTTCAGATGGGTGGACTGATCGGGTACGCCTGTCAGTTTTTCAGGCAGACCCAAATGGGCCCTCCAGTCTCCTCTATGAAGCTACGGGTGTCAACAGACATGTGTCGGACATCTAACTGCCCATTGAGGAGAGCAAACCGTGTCTGTATCCGCTCTGCATAGGCGGAGCAGACATGGACCAGCCATCTGCCTGCTCAGCAGGGATCAGTGGAGAGATTTCCCTCTGAGCAGGTGGAGTCAGAAGCCGTCCCGTGTGTAAGGGGCCTAAGTAAATGCTTCCTCCTACCTGTAGCAGACTGATAAGCCTGGGCAAAGTCACGGACTGGAGTTCAAAGGCTGATTTTTTATGGGAAAAGTATTGTCCATGTCTATGATGGTTCTATTTTATCCAGGTCATTGTATATCTAGTAATTAATCACATTCAACAGGACTTCTGTATTGTTGAATACATTTCATAGGCTTTCCTACTAGACCTCTTCTGTAATGTGCAAGATGTTTCTTTGCTCTTCCAAACTGCACCTTCATTTAAACACTATAAGATCCTGGTGTGTAGCAGAGAGGGTGGGAAGATATGAGGAAATCAAGAATTGTTGTAGAGAGGAATAAACGTTCTCCCTAGGTTTCCATGTCCCTTAATAATTTAGTTGGCAAGGGGAACATTTGAGGATGCCAGGGTAAGACAGGTGCTCTTTATTGTTGAAGACATTTCATAGCTTTTCCTACAGGACCTAATTTGTAATGTTGAAGATTTTTTTGCTCTTCCAAACCGCTCCTTCATTTAAGCACCATAAGATCCTGATGTGTAGCAGAGAAGGTGGAAAGATTTAAGGAAATCAAGAATTTTTGTAGAGAGGAACGAATGTTCTCCCTGGGTTTCCACGTCCCTTAATAATTTAGTTGGCAAGGGGAACATTTGAGGATGCCAGGGTAAGACAGGTGCTCTTTATTGTTGAAGACATTTCATAGCTTTTCTTACAGGACCTAATTTGTAATGTTAAAGGAGTTGTTTTACTCTTCCAAACCACTCCTTCCCTTCAATTTGGAATTGAAGAAGTGGCTTGAAGAAGCTATGAAACATCACCAACATTACAGAACAAGTTGAATGTTACTCACTACTATTACCTATAACCAGCCAGGGTGTTGTGGAACCCTAGGGTTCCTCCAGAGGATGCTAGGGTTTTCTTAAACTATAGCTGATTGACCTCCCATCTGATAAGGTCTGCATAGTCCCAAGGCCAGTGTCCCATGCCATGACACCAATGATCTTTTTAGCTATATTTTAAGATGACATTCTGATCGCCATGTAAGGGGAGCTTTCTTTCTACTGACCACCAAAGTAAATGCCATACAGTTCACTGAACCCCAATGATTGGTTGTGGATCGGTTGGTTGTGGCATGGGTTCTCCAAGACCTGAAAATTATTTTAAGGGTAAAACGACTGAGAAAGGCTGATCTATGCTGTTGCAATAGATTATGACATGTAAGGACTTTACTCATACAGACTTGCAAAGTTACTCAGAGATCCACTTTAAGATTCAACGGTGTTCACCAAACTATCTTATCCTTTGTGAGCATCTTATCCAACTCTTTTTCCCCTTTTCGCACATTTCTCTAATTTATGTGTTTACGGCGACCATAAATTCTCACCTAAGCCTTGTCAATCAAGGCATTTTGATTGCTTTTATATGTTTTCTGTCACTTCTCAATGTGCTCTGAGGCATTAGGTGCTGCACAAAATCAAACTACACAGGCATTTTCTTGTTATCTTGATCTTAAATAGTGGACAGGTGTGACAAGCCCTCAAGCGTTGTCTCTTTTATGGTGCTTGAGTGTAATCTGAATATGTAAATGTGTGTGTGTGTGTGCACGCGGTGCAGGTGCCTGGTCCCTAGGGAGTCTCTGCTGGCTAGGGATGTGAATAAGATCTGTTTGTTTAGTTATTTTTAGGAAGATACCCAGAATAGAGCCAACGCTGTGGAAAAAAAACATCAAGCAGGTATAGCAGTGACAACACGCATTTCTATGTAAAGTACCTCTCTCATTTACTTACACAGTGCCTTTTTGGTACGGAGATTCATGTAGATTGAAACCCAATGACTAAGTTCCCCTATATAATCTTAAAATATGTTACTGTAGCTTCAGAAGTAATTTTCAGTCTTTTTAATAATGGTAAAAAAAATTTGGGTTGCCATGCATTGAGAATGCGCTCACAAATGCACACTAGCGCATCTGGTGTGAATGAATCCTAACTGAGGACACACAGAGTACCTTCTGAAAGGCCATTATATTCTTCTTGCCTTTCATTTTATGTGAAGTAAGAGATATAAGACATAAGAGGCACTATGAGTTCGGGTCCAGTATGTTACAGTGCAAGAAGATTACACTTTATAGGAAAGGAAGTATGCCAGGGTTACAGAAATAGTTTGTTGTAGGGTCACAGGATATTTTAGTGTTATGCCCCCTACACACGATAGGATTTTCCGACGGAAAATGTTTGATAGGAGCTTGTGTAGACTCCATCGGACATTTTCCATAGGAAATTTCCGTCACACAAAATTTGAGATCTGGTTCTCAAATTTTCCGACAACAAAATCCGTTGTCGTAAATTCCGATCGTGTGTAGACAATTCCAACGCACAAAGTGCAACGCATGCTTGGAATCAAGCAGAAGAGCAGCACTGGCTATTCAACTTCATTTTTCTCGGCTCGTCATACGTGTTGTACGTCACCACGTTCTTGACGTTCGGAATTTCCGACCAACTTTGTGTGACCGTGTGCATGCAAGACAAGTTTGAGCCAACATCTGTCGGAAAAAAATCCAGGATTTTGTTGTCGGAAATTTTGAACGCGTGTACGCGGCATTAGGGTTACAGGGAGGGTTAGCATTAGAGTTACAGGGATTGTTAGTGTAAAGGTTACAGCAAGGGCTAATTTTAGGATTAGTGTTAGGGATACAGAAAGGGTTAATGTTAGCATAGCTGGGAGAGCTAGTGTTAGGGTTATAAAGATGGTTAGTGTTAGGGTTAGTGTTGAGGCTACAGGCAGGGTTAGTGTTAGGATTACAAATTCACTAAACAGCTGCCCTCTGCATTTCCACCCCCCCCCCCCATTCGGTGTCCAACTGCTCCGTTTGATTTGGGGGAACAAAGAGAAAGGTGCCTCTGGATAATGCAAGCATGTGACTCACTTTTCCGACTCCCATGTGGTAACATTGTAGTTTGATGGTTGTCCATTCAGTCAGTTGGTGCTCTCACATATGAGGAGGGGTGGTCAGTCCCCATCCTTGTATAAGCTTCAAGAGGTGACTTTGAGCTTCCACAGGGCTTCTCCTCTTCCCTTCTGGAGGCCGATGGAACATTGTGGTGGGCAAGCCGAGGAAAGTGGCAGTTAGGTGAACCTGTTGCTTTGGCCTGCCTGGGCAAAGCACAGGTTCACTTTAAGAAGTCGGATATTTTATTCCTAGCAATTCTTCAAGTGTACTTCACGCCCCAGTGGCTCGCCAACTTCACAGTTAACCATATCCTCCCCGTGCACCGTAATCATACGATGGCAGACTCACAGCGCTTGTGTTGCTGACAGGATGATGTCGCTCGTTGAGAGACGTCAATAAACGCTCTGGTTTTAGAAATGTGAGGTATGCGCTTTGAAAAATTCTGAGGGAAAAGGATGACTATTTTAATTATCTGAGACATGTGAAGTCAATTGTCCCTAATGATTTTCAAATGACAGATTATGAATGAACAGATATTAGGGCTTTCTGCTCGGCTGCACGCTGAAGAGTCTGTTGAGGGACAGGCACTTGCGTGTGTCACCTTGTGTCTTCGGGGGAAAGACAAACATGAAAGGATGGGCTGCAAATCCGTCATTTCACTCTGCCCGTGCAGATTGGTGTTTAATTAAAAGGAGGATGAGCAACTTTTTAAAGTTTATCTGTCATGGCAACAATTTTGTGGGCTGAGAAAGTCAAATCTTGTGTAGAAATTCAATGGTAACCAAAGACCTCGGCAAGGTATGAAGCATGCAGTGCCTCAAAGGTGTCACCCATCCCTAGGAAACTGATATCCTGCTTAAAGGGAGACCATAGTGCAGGGGTAGGCAACCCGCAAGTGGCACTCAAAGCCTCTTTTGCCGGCACTCGACTCCCTCCCCATCAGCAGAGCAGTGCAGGCAAGTGTCAGTAAGATACTAATGCATTCCAATTTCAGAACTCCCCACACCGCACTGAGGGGGAGGCACTGCGCCCCACACATTGTAAAAGATGGGAAACATTGATTGGTTCTCTAACTTTGCTGTAGCTGCGATCGTCAGCTTTTGTGATGGGGAAGAGATTGGGTGCAGTTCTGGTAGAGGGGGGCGGTCCCTGTTTCCAGGAGGAGGATGAATTGGCCACTGCTAAATCCAATCACAGTCCTGCTAGCCCCGCCCACCATCTGAAGGAAGATGACTTGCTTGGTTGCCACTACCAATCTCAGAAAGAAGGGATTTCACAGTGATTGAGAAAACCCCAATCAGGTCAGTTTGTGGAATTACTGTTGAGCTTCTGGGAACTTTGTTGAAATTATTCCTGAACCTTTGTGTCACTTACTACTGAACCCCGCACTCTGCGTCCCTTTAAGCCACAGCCAGTATTCAGCGCAATGAAAATCACACCCAACTTTTTCTGTGGCGCAGAGCGCTGCACTTTTCCTCAGCTGCGGGGGCCCAACTTATGATCCTGCACACAGGCCCACTGCTTTCAGAAAATGCCCCTGACCTGAGCTAATCATTACGCATGCATTCCAGAAGCTTGTATGTGACATCACATACATCACATATATCACATACATCAATCACATACATCCCATACATCATATACATCACATATATCACATACATCAATCACATACATCACATACATCCCATACATCATATACATCACATATATCACATACATCAATCACATACATCCCATACATCATATACATCACATACATCAATCACATACATCCCATACATCATATACATCACATATATCACAAACATCAATCACATACATCCCATACATCATATACATCACATATATCACATACATCACATACATCCCATACATCATATACATCACATATATCACATACAAGCACGTGGGCTGGATGCGAGAGGTGGATCAGCAGGATGAGTATGCCAGGACAGGTAGATATGTCTTATCTCTGCTTCCATTCACCACTTTGCATATCACACATATCATAAATGAGAAGAGGGTACAGCGGTGGGAAAATGAGCAGGAGGGGTTCAGAGGTGGGACAGCTGAGCAGGAGGGTACAGTGGTGGAGCAGATGTGCAGGGGGGTTCAGTGTTGGGCCAGATGAGCAGGGGGGTAGAGCAGTGGGTCAGATGTGAAAGGAAGTGTATTGGTGGGACAGATGAGCAGAGGGTTACAGTGGTGGGGCAGGAGAGCAGGGGGAACAGAAGTGGGGCAGAAGAGCAGGGGGGTACAGAGGTGAGACAGATGTACAGGAGGTACATTGGTGGGGCAGATGAGAAAGCGGGTTACAGTGGTGGGGCAGATGAGCAGATGGGTTAAGTGTTAGGACAGATGAGAAGGTGAGTCAGTAGTGAGACAGAGGAGCATGGGGATATGGCGGTGGATTGGTTTGGGCAGATGAGAAAAGAGGGTACATTGGTGGGGCAGATGAGCAGGGGGGTTACAGTGGTGGGACAGAAGAGCAAGGGGGTACAGTGGTGGGGTAGATGTGTAGGAGGTACAGTGGTGGGAGGGATGAGAAGGGGGTTCAGCAGTGGGAAAGAAAGGCAGGGGGTACAGTGATGGGGCAGATGAGCAGGGGGTTACACTGGTGGGAAAGATGAGCAAGGGGGTTCAGTGTTGGGGTAGATGTGCAGAGGGGCACAGAGGAGAAAGGAGGTACACCGGTGGAACACATGAGCAGGGGATTACATGGGTTTCATAACAAAGGGGGTGAATACATACGCACATGCCAATTATCTGTTTTTTATTTCTGAAAAATAGTTTTATCTATATATATTTCTAATTTTTCTAATTTTACTTGACCAACTTAGACTATTGTGTTCTGATCCATCACATATAATTCAGATTAAAAAAACACTGAACTAAAGGCTGTAATGTAACAAAATAGATAAAAAGCCAAGGGGGGTGAATACTTTTACAAGGCACCGTACACACGGTCATCTCATGCTGGTTTCCATGCTGGACTCCAAGTATTGAAGTTGGAAGTGTGTTGTACTATATGTAAAATAGTGTTGCTGCTTTTATTCCACTAACCTCAGTACCCTGGTTCTGTGTTTTGTCCGCCTCTTCATGAACTGTCCGGGTTTTTGGGTACCTTCTACATGTGCAGCGTCATGGCAGAGGGCGAGAAGTTGAGCAGGTCTGGATAGAATGAAAAATAGTATCATTAGCAGTAATCAGCATGGATTCATGAAAAATCGTTCTTGCCAAACCAATCTATAAAGTACAAGAGCTCCAACTGCCAGGCATTACCAGGAGCATGTGCAGAGTGCCCCCAAGACTCTGTACTATCAGGAGATGGGGGCTGTGGAACAAGGGGAGGATCAGGGAAGACAGGATCAAACAGCCTTTTTTACACAATGCAGAGGATTAACCCCTTAATTTCCACAGTGGATATAACAAGCATGCTTTGCTGCATAAACAGACTGATTTTACTTTAAAAAAGGTAAGAACCACCGACCCGCGCAGATGGAGACTATAGATTTCAACTAAACTTATGTATAGGAGCAGCACGTTATAATAGTGAGTGAAAAAGCTAATAATTAACAAGTTAATTACAAACTGCGCTCCCTTTAAGGTGCAAGTGCAAATAAAAAATGCAAATAGTTTCAATCGCACAAATGCTAATAGGAAAATGATGATCACAAGATGTGAGCAATTTTGTGTCATTAGTGATAACCATAAATAAATCTCAAAAAAAGTCCATTCAAAAAAGTGTTAAAATTGTTGCAATATCCAACAATAAAAAAACACAAAAAATCTGCAACAAATCGTGTTCAAAAATTGAGATGAATTCTCAGAAAATTAAAAATTTTCTGGATGAATCCTCCTAGTGTTCGGCAAACATCAAAGGAACAATAATCCACCACCGTCACCGGCCACACAGTCTACTCACCAGATTGTGGTGACTCCAATTATAGGAGTCAGAAGCGCTTATTAGACATGCCAGAAAGATAAATGAATTGGACTTACCGAACGTGACACGTTACTTCCGCTTGCTACGCAGTACCCTGTATGTCCCCTTTAAGAGGCGGGGATAGCAGGCATGCATGCTTATGTAACCAAGGCATTTCCCCGTCCCTGTCATCGGGAGCAGTGATCGCTGTCATGTGAGTTGAAGCCACCCCCCCACAGTTAGAATCACTCCCTAGGACACACTTAACCCCTTGAGCACCCCCTAATGTTAACCCCTTCTCTGCCAGTGTCATTTACACAGTAATCAGTGCATTTTTATAGCACTGATCTCTGTATAAATGACAATGGTCCCAAAATAGTGTCAAAAGTGTCCGATGTGTCCGCCCTAATGTCGCAGTCCCAATAAAAATCACAGATTGCCGCCATTACTAATAAAAAAAAATTTAAATGCCATAAATATATCCCCTATTTTGTAGACGTTATAACTTTTGCACAAACCAATCAATATACGCTTATTGCGATTTTTTTTTACCAAACATATGTAGAAGAATACATATCGGCCTAAACTGGGGGAAAAAAATAGTTTATTTTTGTTTATAGCGCAAAAAATAAAAACCGCAGAGGTGATCAAATACCACCAAAAGAAATTTGTGGGAAAAAAAAGGACGTTAATTTTGTTTGGGTGCAACGTCTCACGGCCGCCAGTCAGTTGAAGCGACGCAGTGCCGAATTGCTCTGGTCAGGAAGGGGTAAAATCTTAAATCTTCCGGGCTGAAGTGGCTAAGAATGTGCATAGAAATACAAAACAAACTGCGTCCTGTATTGAATCATTTTACTACCATAAGGAACAGTTGGCAACTCTATCACCCATCACCCCTCCCCCAAGCCCAGGTTCACACTCAAGCGGGTTAGAAATCGATCTCAAACCGGCAATGCAGTCAGACTTTGGGAGCGATTTGACAGACTGTGCGGGTTCATGCAAAGATGTCTATTCAAATCCCCCCGGAGTACAGGAACTACTTTTTGGAATCCTTGCGGCTCCACAAAGTCGGCGTCGCACTGATTTGGATTGTGCCAAAGCCAGCAGTAGCCGCCGATTTGGTATGTGATTTGACATGTCAAATCGCATTCCAAATCGGCCCAATGTGAACATGGGCTAAGGCCCCTTTCACACTTGTGTGACTTGTCCTGCAACTCGGGACTGCAAAGTCGCATGGCAAGTCATACCCCATGATTTCCAATGAGTGCCGTTCATATCTGTGCGACTTCAAGTCGCAGCGACTTCAAAGTAGTCCCTGCACTACTTTGGTCTGACTTTGATGCAACTTGAGGTCCATAGACCTCAAGATTACACAGGCACTGCTTCGAGTTGTGGCAAGGTCGTGCGACTTTCCGGTTGGAAAAGTGTGAAAGGGGCCTAAAAAAAAAATTGTTAGCATTTTAGTTTGGTATTTAAGGTATTGAAGAGTTATTTTGGAATCAATAGGGCCATAGCTGACTAAAGTAGTATTTTTTTTTGTAAAAGACTCCATGTAGGTAAGTGTAACTGTCACATTATACTTACCTCCCCTAAAACCTTGATATTGACCCTCTAAGAGCTCTATGGTGCTCCCTAAGCTTCAGATGGTGGTGAGACTTCAGTCTGCTCTTCGCACAAAGATTGCAGTAACTGCGTTGAACATCACGACAAGTCTGAGCATTGTGAGAACACGCCGTGACAACCAGAGGCGGCTGTCTTCAATCACAGACCGACTCTTTGATCACGTTTCTTATCTGATGCTTGTTTCTGCTAATACAAGCACGTCATTCCTAGGGAAGATAACATAAGATAAATAGAAAAGGAAAATGTCATTGCTAAATCCATTTCCATCAAATTTTAGCAAAAAGTTAGAAGATTTTAGAAAAATGTTTAGCAAAAATGCATTGAAGTCAGCGGGGAACGTAAAAAAAAAAAGGTGTCCTTTGGTATTATGTAAGAATACAATGGCATTTAACCGGGTCCCGACCAGCCGCCGCAGTTTTACTGCAGCAGAATGGCACGGGTGGGCGAAACAACGTTACCTTATGTCGGGAGCGTGCCCCCTAGGTGGCCTCAATGATCAAATTTGTTTCAGAACTGATCAGTCTCCAGGCCCAGGCCAATGATTTCTGGCCTGGACCTGCTGATCGGTTCTGACGAATGAAATGCTTCCCCTGCCTGTAAGTGTAAACACAGGCAGGGGAAGTGATGTCATCTCCCTCTCTGAAATTCTTTTCATTTGTTTTTGAAAATGAAGAAAGAAAATTCTTTTTTTTTTCTTTTTTCAATTTTTAAAACTTTGTGACAAAAAGCGACATCTGCAAAATACTCAACATGCCTGTCAGTACCATATATACTCGAGTATAGGTTGACCCGGATATAAGCCGAGGCCCCTAATTTACCACAAAAAAAAACGGGGAAAACGTATTGACTCGTGTATAAGCCGAGGGTGAGAAATGCAGCAGCTACTGTAAGTGCAAAAGAGGGTCAACAATGCCCATCTGCAGCTGCATGCCTCCCTGTGTCCTGTGTACCTCTCTGTGTACCTCCCTGTGTACCTCCCTGTGTCCATTGCAGCCTACCTGTGTCCTGTGCATGCCTCCGTGTGCCCATCTGCAGCTCTGTGCCCATCTGCAGCTCTGTGTCCTTCTGCAGCTCTGTGCCCATCTGCAGCTCTGTGTCCTTCTGCAGCTCTGTGTCCTTCTGCAGCTCTGTGCCCATCTGCAGCTCTGTGTGCCGTTTTGCAGCTCTGTGCCCATCTGACGCTCTGTGTGCCGTTCTACAGCTCTGTGCCCCGATCAGTGTGTCATAGCAAAACATATGGCGGCCATTCCAGTATTCAAAAGCCACGCCTCCTCCTCGTCTGTGATAGACAGAACACTCAATTTCCCAGCAGTCAGTGTTCAGCCTATCACGGACATCCGCTCATCCTCATCCTCATACTACGGACGAGGATGAGAGGATGAGAGTGATAGGCGGAACACTGACTGCTGGGAAATTGAGTGTTCCACCTATCACAGACGAGGAGGTGCGGCTTTTGAACACTGGAATGGCCGCCGTCTGTCTGCATGACACGCTGATCAGGTAGGCAGACGGAGGCGACTCGAGTATAAGCCGAGGGGGGCACTTTCAGCCCAAAAAAAAGGGCTGAAAATCTCGGCTTATACTCGAGTATATACGGTAAATAGCTTAGGGTGTCTACTTTCCAAAATTGGGTCATTTGGGGGGGTTTGTGCTATCTGGGCATGACTATGGTAAAGCAGATGCAAACTGCTTGTTACATAAAATACCATACACCCTACATACCCTCTTAAATAACCAGACGACACCCATTTTGGAGTAAATCGGCCACATCGGCCATTTTAACATAACATTTATTTAAAACAATACTCTCCCAGATACATCGTAACTATGTTGAGGATCATTGAAGGCACTGAACACATTTTTCTTCTGCCGCGTACATACGAGCGGAACCTTGGATGTTTTTTCCGACGGAATTCCGCTCAAGCTTGTCTTGCATACACACCGTCACACAAAAGTTTGCTGAACTTTCGACCGCCAAGAACGTGTGACGTACAACACTACGACGAGCCGAGAAAATGAAGTTCAATGCTTCCGAGCATGCGTCAAATTGTTTCTGAGCATGCGTAGGAATTTTACGCGTTGGAATTGGTACAGACGATCGGAATTTACGATCGTAACTTTTTCCAACCGAAAAATTAAGAACCTGCTCTCAAACTTTTGCTGGCGGGAGTTTGGACAGCAAAAGTCCGATGGAGCATACACACGGTCGCATTTTCCGATCAAAAGCTCTCATCGGTCTTTTGCTGGCCGAATTTCCGATCGTGTGTATGGGGCATTTGTATCAGTGTGTCCACACAAGGTCCCCAGTTGCAGCTCGCTGACTCAAGGACAATACCGCTCTTCACCTTCCAACGCTGATACCCGTCTCCCAATGCCAGTTAAACCTCGGTAAACTGGCATCAACCGAGGATCCCATAACATGATGGTTCCCCACTTATGCCATCTTGTTCTTACTTTTTAATGCCTCCAAAGATCCTCAACCGATACCACTTACCCCCAAACACAGCATATATATATATATTACAACAAAAATAATAGGGCGGGAGGGTGGGAGCTCCTTCATCATCCAGTGACCAGAGACTGACCACCGGACCCTGGCCCCTCCTACCCCCAGGAATAAACTTCTCAGACCACCCCCTACCCTGGCCAGTTACACTCCCTTACTTTTATAACCGCTATCACCGCCAATTTGCCCTACTGCCTAGTCATGCCAGCCCTACGCCTAGCCTGCGTCTTACTCCGGGCTTTTCTTTTCATGCACTCTGAAACTGTGATAGGCAGTGAGGAGTGAAATCAAAAATTTACGCCCTTAGAAAGCCTGAAGGCGGTGATTGGTTTTCGGGGTCCCGTACGCGGTTAGACTGCCAAAAAGTCCCACACATGTGGTATCCCCATATTCAGGAGAAGCAGCAGAATGTATTTTGGGGTGTATTTTTGATTCCTAGATCTCAAATTTTGTGTGTCGGAAATTCCGATGGAAAATGTTTGAACAATATATCATTTAATGATAACTTTGTGTAAAAAAACAAAAAAAAACAAATTGTAATTTTCCCGAAACTTGTGGCAAAATAAAAAAAATATTCCATGGACTCAACATGCCTCTCAGAAAATAGCTTGAAGTGTCTTCTTTCCATAATGGGGTCATTTGGGGTGGTTGCTATCTTGACATTTCATGGCCTCTGAAATCTGTGATAGGTAGTGAGGAAGTGATATCATCATTTAAGGCCCTTAGAAAGCCTGAAGGTGGTGATTGGTTTTCGGGGTCCTGTACACGGCTAAGCTCCCAAAAAGTCCCACACATGTGGTACCCCTATACTCAGGAGAAGCAGCAGAATGTATTTTGGGGTGTAATTTCACATATACCCATGGCATGAGTGAGCAATATATCATTTAGTGACAACTTTGTACAAAAAAAAAAAAAGGTTTGTCATTTTCCCGCAACATGTGGCAAAATATAAAATATTCCATGGGCTCACCATGCCTCTCAGCAAATAGCGTGGGGTGTCTACTTTCCAAAATGGGTCATTTGGGGGGGTTTTGTGCCATATTGGGATTTTATGGCCTTCGAAACTGTGATAGGTAGTGAGGAGTGAAATCAAAAATTTACACCCTTACAAATCCTGAAGGCGGTGATTGGTTTTCGGGGTCCGTACACGGCTAGGTTCCCAAAAAGTCCCACACATGTGCTATCCCCGTACTCAGGAGAAGCCGGACAATGTATTTTGGGGTGTAATTTCGAATATGCCTATGGCATGTGTGAGCAATATAACATTTAGTGACAACTTTGTGTAATTACATTTTTTGTCCTTTTTCAATCACTTGTGCCAAAAAATGTAATATTCAATGGGCTCAACATGCCTCTCAGCAATTTCCTTGGGGTGTCTACTTTCCAAATGGGGTCATTTGGGGGGGGCTTTGTACTGCCTTGCCACTTTAGCACCTCAAGAAATGAGATAGGCAGTCATAAACGAAAAGCTGTGTAAATTCCAGAAAATTTACCTTAGTTTGTAGACGCTATAACTTTTGCGCAAACCAATAAATATATACGCTTATTGACATTTTTTTTTACCAAAGACATGTGGCTGAATACATTTTGGCCTAAATGTATGACTAAAATTGAGTTTATTTGATTTATTTTATAACAAAAATAGAAAATATTTTAGGTATTTTTCCATTTATATCGCAAAAAATAAAAATTGCAGAGTCACTTTTTTGAATAAAAAAATAAGACAACAGTAAAATTAGCCCAATTTTTTTTTGGATTGTGAAAGATAATGTTACGCCGAGTAAATTGATACCCAACATGTCCTGCTTCAAAATTGCGGCCGCTTGTGGAATGGCGTCAAACTTTTACCCTCAAAAATCTCCATAAGCGACATTTAAAAAATTCTACAGGTTGCATTTTTTTGAGTTACAGAGGAGGTCTATGGCTAGAATTATTGCTCTCGCTCTACCGATCGCGGTGATACATCACGTGTGGTTTGAGTATCGTTTTCATATGCGGGCTCTGCTCACGTATGCGTTCGCTTCTGCGCACAAGCTTGTCGGGACGGGGTGTTTTAATAATTTTTTTTTGTGTTTTTCTTATTTATTTTACTTAATTTTATTACTTTTTACACTGTTTTAAAAAAAAATAAAAAATGGATCACTTTTATTCCTATTACAAGGAATGTAAACATCCCTTGTAATAGAACAAAGCATGACAGGTCCTCTTAAATATGAGATCTGGGGTCAAAAAGTCCTCAGATCTCATATTTGGACTTAAATGCAAAAAAAAAAAAAAAAAAAAAATGGTCATTTAAAAAAAATTACATTTGGAAATTCCCCTTTAAGACGTATGGGCGGAAGTGACGTTTTGACTTTGCTTCCGCCCTCCTATGGTATAGAGATGAGTCGGGGCCATCTTAGCCTCACTCATCTCTATACACAGGCAGGGAAAGGACCTGATCGCCTCCTCCGCTGCCGACGGCTCCGGTAAGCGGCGGAAGGCACGGGAGAGCGGCGGGAGTGGGGGGGGCATACCTCTCCCGCCGCCGATAACGGTGATCTTGTGGCGATGACCACCATTATCTTAAAGGGGACCGCTCACTCTGAAGAGGGATACCTCGGTTGTGGCAGCAGCTGCTGCCATTACCGAGATATCCCTCTTCAAAAAAATGACGTATATATACAGTGAGCGGTCGGTAAGTGGTTAAAAAAAAATCGGGTTTACATCTATTTTAAGGGCCCATTTACACCTATGCATTGCAGGACGGCTTGTGTTAATGTACATATTATTTCAATGCACAGCAACACAAATTACAAGTGCTGATGTATTGCGTTCATTTTTAATGGCAATGCACACGGGTTGCAGCACAGTATAAAGTGAGGGAAAAAAGTATTTGATCCCCTGCTTGTATGTTTGCCCACTGACAAAGAAATGATCAGTCTATCATTTTAATGGTAGGTTTATTTTAACAGTAAGAGACAGAATAACAACCAAAAAATCCAGAAAATAGCATTTCAAAAAAGTTATACATACATGCTGCCCATGTATTGTAATTATTGTATTTTACTTGCACATTCACTCTATTAATCGCCCATTTTTTACCCATATGTGATATAACAATTTCCCATTTGTTGCCCAAGTACTGACACAATTAAATGTTTGCTGCCAAAGTATTGTCAGAATTGCTCATTTATACTGCATAATGTCACAATTTCCTGTTTGTTACCAAGTTATTGTAATGATGGCTCATTTATTGCTCTCATATTTTAAGGATTGTCCACTTATTGGCAATTTCCTTCTAATGTATTGTAACAATGAATGTTGCTTGTCCATGTTTTGTAACAGTTGCCCATATGTTGCCCTTGTATTGTAAAAATGCCTATTTGCTGCCCAGGTACTGACCCACTTAAATGTATGTTGCCAAGGTATTGTCAGAATTGTTTATTTGTTGTAACAATTACCTGTTTGTTAGCCAGTTATTGTAATGAATGCCCCATTTTTGCCCTCATATTTTAGGGAATGTCCACTTGTTGGCCTTTTGCTGCCAAAGCACAGTATTGTAATGACTGCACTTTATTTGCTCATGTATTGTAACAATTGCCCTATTATTGCCCCGGTACTGACCCAATTAAATGTTTACAGCTGACCTATTGTCAGAATTGCTCATATGTACTGCATATTGTCAGAATTACCTATTTGTTACCCAGTTAGTGTAAGGCCGCGTACACACGAAGGGACAATCCCGCGGGATTATCCTCTGGACTGAAGTCCAGCGGATAATCCCCTCGTGTGTGGGCGCCGGCGGACTTTTTGGCGCCAAAGTACGGCGGACTAAAGTTTCAGGTTTTGTTTTCAAATTATCCGCTGGACTTGGAAGTCCAGCGGACAATCCCGCCGTTAGTGGGCAAGTCCGCGGGACTTTTGAAATGAACGGACTTGCCGCTCATCGGCAAGTCCGTTCATTTAGCACGTGACTTCAGGTTACGTAGCTAGCGTAGGCAGTTACTGCCGCCGCGCTAGCTCCGTGACCTGGCATGGATTTAAAGGGAATCCCCACGCCGAAAAAACGGCGTGAGGGTTCCCCCCAAATCCATGTCAGACCCTCATCCGAGCACGCAGCCTGGCAGGCCAGGAAAGGGGTGGGGACGAACGAGCGCCCCCCCCCTCCTGAGCCGTACCAGGCCGCGTGCCCTCAACATGGGGGGTGCCCTGGGGAAAGGGGGGCCGTGCGGCCCCCCCACCCCAAAGCACCTTGTCCCCATGTTGATGAGGACAAGGGCCTCTTCCCGACAACCCTGGCCGTTGGTTGTCGGGGTCTGCGGGCGGGGGCTTATCGGAATCTGGGGAACCCCCTTTAATAAGGGGGCCCCCAGATACCGGCCCCCCACCCTATGTGAATGAGTATGGGGTACGATGTACCCCTACCCATTCACCTAAGGTGTAAAATGTAAAGTAAAAAAAAACACCCACACTTTTGAAAAAATAGTTTATTGCACTGCTCCGGGGGTCTTCTTCCGTCTTGGGGGTCTTCTCGCCGGACTCCCCCGCCATTTACCAAGCTCTTTTACCGAGCGAGGGGAGTCGGCTACCTTCTTCGTCGTCGCCGCCGTCTGGGGGTCTCGATCCGCCTTCGGGGGTCTTCTTCCGTCTTGGGGGTCTTCTCGCCGGACTCCTCCCCTCTCTTCTGCTCTTTTACCTAGCTCTTTCACGAGGGGAGGTGTCCGGCTACCTTCTTCGTCGTCGCCGCCGTCGTCTGGGGGTCTCGATCCGCCTTCGGGGGTCTTCCGGGGGTCTCTTCTGTTCTTGCGGCGGTCGTCGTCTTCCGCGCCGCCGGCGCCTTCTTCTTCTTCTTGTCCTCCTTCTTGTCCTTCTTGTTCTTCTTCTTCTTCCGATGTTGACCCGACGCTCTCTCTGCCCGGAATGCCTGTGCCGCTCTGAGCTCGGACTTATATAGGGACATGGGCGACAGGGTCACATGCACATGTCACATGGTGACCCCGCCCCCTTGTGTTGTCACAGTCCCGGAGGATGCTGGGACTGTGACATCGCAAGGGGGCGGGGTCACCATGTGACATGAACATGTGACCCTGTCGCCCATGTCCCTATATAAGTCCGAGCTCAGAGCGGCACAGGCATTCCGGGCAGAGAGAGCGTCGGGTCAACATCGGAAGAAGAAGAACAAGAAGGACAAGAAGGAGGACAAGAAGAAGAAGAAGGCGCCGGCGGCGCGGAAGACGACGACCGCCGCAAGAACAGAAGAGACCCCCGGAAGACCCCCGAAGGCGGATCGAGACCCCAGACGACGGCGGCGACGACGAAGAAGGTAGCCGGACACCTCCCCTCGTGAAAGAGCTAGGTAAAAGAGCAGAAGAGAGGGGAGGAGTCCGGCGAGAAGACCCCCAAGACGGAAGAAGACCCCGAAGGCGGATCGAGACCCCCAGACGGCGGCGACGACGAAGAAGGTAGCCGGACTCCCCTCGCTCGGTAAAAGAGCTTGGTAAATGGCGGGGGAGTCCGGCGAGAAGACCCCAAGACGGAAGAAGACCCCGGAGCAGTGCAATAAACTATTTTTTCAAAAGTGTGGGTGTTTTTTTTTACTTTACATTTTACACCTTAGGTGAATGGGTAGGGGTACATCGTACCCCATACTCATTCACATAGGGTGGGGGGCCGGTATCTGGGGGCCCCCTTATTAAAGGGGGTTCCCCAGATTCCGATAAGCCCCCGCCCGCAGACCCCGACAACCAACGGCCAGGGTTGTCGGGAAGAGGCCCTTGTCCTCATCAACATGGGGACAAGGTGCTTTGGGGTGGGGGGGCCGCACGGCCCCCCTTTCCCCAGGGCACCCCCCATGTTGAGGGCACGCGGCCTGGTACGGCTCAGGAGGGGGGGGGGCGCTCGTTCGTCCCCACCCCTTTCCTGGCCTGCCAGGCTGCGTGCTCGGATGAGGGTCTGACATGGATTTGGGGGGAACCCCCACGCCGTTTTTTCGGCGTGGGGATTCCCTTTAAATCCATGCCAGCTTGCGGAGCTAGCGCGGCGGCATTTACTGCCTACGCTAGCTACGTAACCTGAAGTTACGTTCGAAATGAACGGACTGCTCCGTGTGTGGGCAAGTCCGTTCATTTTCAAAAGTCCCGCGGACTTTTGGCCGGCGGATTATCCGCTGGAGAAGTCCGTGCGTGTGTGGGCAAGTCCACACCCTCGGAAAGTCCAGCGGACCTAGCCGGAAAGTCCAGCGGATTGTCCGCTGGACTTAGGTCCGCCGGCAAAAGTCCGTACGTGTGTACGAGGCATAATGATTGCTAATTTATTGCACTTATTGCATTTAGGGCAATCTACAGTGCATCCAGAAAGTATTCACAGCGCTTCACTTTTTCCACATTTTGTTATGTTACAGCCTTATTCCAGAATAGATTAAATTCATTATTTTCCTCAAAATTCTACAAACAATACCCCATAATGACAACATGAAAGAAGTTTGTTTGAAATGTTTGCAAATTGCCATGATACTCAAAATTGAGCTCAGGTGCATCTTGTTTCCACTGATCATCCTTGAGATGTTTCTGCAACTGGATTGAAGTCCACCTGTGGTAAATTCAGTTGATTGGACATGATTTGGAAAGGCACACACCTGTCTATATAAGAGCACAAACCAAGCCATGAAGTCCAAGGAATTGTCTGTAGACCTCCGAGACAGGATTGTATGGAGGTACAGATCTGGAGAAGTGTACAGCAAAATGTCTGCCGCATTGAAGGTCCCAATAAGCATAGTGGCCTCCATCATCCATAAATGGAAGAAGTTTGGAAACACCAGGACTCTTCCTAGAGCGGGCCGCCCCGGCCAAACTGAGTATACGGGGAGAAGGGCCTTAGTCACAGAGGTGACCAAGAACCTGATGATCACTCTGACACAGCTCCAGCATTTCTCTGTGGAGAGAGGAGAACCTTCCAGAAGAATGAATGACTGCCCATTATTGCCCTCATATTGCCCTCATATTTTAAACATTGCACACTCGGCCATTTGCTGCCCATGTATTATAATTATTTCACCTTACTTGCCCATGTATTGCATCAATCACCCATTTGGTGATATATATTGTAACAATTGCTTGCTGGTTAGCCAGTTATTGTAATGACTGCCCATTATTGCCCTCATATTCTAAAGATTGCACACTCGTTGGCCCTTTGCTGCCCATGTATTGCATCAATCACCCATTTGGTGATATATATTGTAACAATTGCCCATTTTTTCCCCCAGGTACTGGTGCAATTAAATGTTTGTTGTTGAGGTATCACAGAGAGAGAGCAGTTACACATGACTGTTACAAGAAGGGCAGAGGTGTCTTTGGTATTCCGGCTGCGACTGCGTGCCCAGCTCCACCCTGTGACGGTACAAGATAGCATTATTCAATAGGGACAGAACCGGGGCCAGCAGATTTTTTTTGTTCCCGGTTAGCTGGTTGTAAGCCGAAGAGTTCACGTTTGGCAGCGATTCCTGCAAATATTATGAAAGGAAAGTATTGAAGGTGGTGATTGATTTTCGGGGTCCTGTACACGGCTAGGCTCCCAAAAAGTCTCACACATGTGGTACCCCTATACTCAGGAGAAGCAGCAGAATGTATTTTGGGGTGTAATTTCACATATACCCATGGCATGAGTGAGCAATATATTATTTAGTGACAACTTTGTACAAAAAAAAAAAAAAGGTTTGTCATTTTCCCGACACATGTGGCAAAATATAAAATATTCCATGGGCTCACCATGCCTCTCAGCAATAGCTTGGGGTGTCTAATTTCCAAAATGGGTCATTTGGGGGGTTTTGTGCCATCTTAGCATTTTATGGCCTTCGAAAACTGTGATAGGTAGTGAGGAGTGAAATAAAAAATTTACACCCTTACAAATCCTGAAGGCGGTGATTGGTTTTCGGGGTCCCGTACACGGCTAAGCTCCCAAAAAGCCTCACACATGTGGTATCCCCATACTCAGGAGAAGCAGCAGAATGTATTTTGGGGTGTAATTTCGAATATGCCCATGGCATGTGTGAGCAATATATCATTTAGTGACAACTTTGTGTAATTACATTTTTTGTCCTTTTTCAATCACTTGTGCCAAAAAATGTAATATTCAATGGGCTCAACATGCCTCTCAGCAATTTCCTTGGGGTGTCTACTTTCCAAAATGGGGTCATTTGGGGGGGGGGGGGCTTTGTACTGCCCTGCCATTTTAGCACCTCAAGAAATGAGATAGGCAGTCATAAACGAAAAGCTGTGTAATTTCCAGAAAATGTACCCTGGTTTGTTTTGCGCAAACCAATAAATATACGCTTATTGACATTTTTTTTTTTTACCAAAGACATGTGGCTGAATACATTTTGGCCTAAATGTATGACTAAAATTGAGTTCATTGGATTTTTTTATAACAAAAACTAGAAAATATATATTTTTTTCAAAAATTTAGGTATTTTTCCATTTATATCGCAAAAAAATAAAAATTGCAGAGGCAATCAAATACCATCAAAAGAAAGCTCTATTTGTGGGAAACAAGGACGCAAATTTCGTTTGGGTACGGCATTGCATGATCGCGCAATTACTAGTTAAAGCAGCGCAGTGCCAAATTGTAAAAAGTGCTCTGGTCATTGAGCAGCCAATCTTCCGGGGCTGAAGTGGTTAAAGTGGATGTAAACCCACTCTCATCCTTTCTAAACTACTACAGTTGATTGGACATGATTTGGAAAGGCACTCACCTGTCTATATAAGAGCACAAACCAAGCCATGAAGTCCAAGGAATTGTCTGTAGACCTCCGAGACAGGATTATATGGAGGCACAGATCTGGAGAAGTGTACAGCAAAATGTCTGCAGCATTGAAGGTCCCAATAAGCATAGTGGCCTCCATCATCCATAAATGGAAGAAGTTTGGAAACACCAGGACTCTTCCTAGAGCGGGCCGCCCCGGCCAAACCAGCATTTCTCTGTGGAGAGAGGAGAACCTTCCAGAAGAACGGATGACTGCCCATTATTGCCCTCATATTGCCCTCATATTTTAAACATTGCACACTCGGCCATTTGCTGCCCATGTATTATAATTATTTCACCTTACTTGCCCATGTTTTGCATCAATCACCCATTTGGTGATATATATTGTAACAATTGCTTGCTGGTTAGCCAGTTATTGTAATGACTGCCCATTATTGCCCTCATATTCTAAAGATTGCACACTCGTTGGCCATTTGCTGCCCATGTATTGCATCAATCACCCATTTGGTGATATATATTGTAACAATTGCCCATTTTTTTGCCCAGGTACTGGTGCAATTAAATGTTTGTTGTTTAGGTATCACAGAGAGAGCAGCTACACATGACTGTTACAAGAAGGGCAGAGGTGTCTTTGGCATTGCGACTGCGTGCCCAGCTCCACCCTGTGACGGGGCAAGATACCATCATTCAGTAGAGATGTAACCGGGGCCAGCAGATTTTTTTTGTTCCCGGTGAGCTGTTTGTAAGCCGAAGAGTTCACGTTTGGCAGCGATTCCTGCAAACATTATGAAAGGAAAGGATTGAATAAGATTAGGAAGTACTAAAAGTTATTCTAGGCCTTTCATTGTGTACATACCACATTTATTATTAATAAAAACGTATCCAAAGGAGGATTTAAACTTCAAAGCCTTTATAAAGGCCGCCTGGTTTATACCTTTAAAATTTTACAGCTCGTGGTTATTGCAAATGACAAACCTTTGTAGGAAAAAAAAAAATCAATTAATTTTATTTTCTAGGAAACACATGAAACCCCACATTATGCGGATCCCCTGTAATAGCAAACATGATCATTACAGTTATTACAAGGCGGAAATCCACAGATTACTGCTGGAAGCGGTAGGTGTCCAGCGAGATGTAGGCACTTCCAGCAAATGTAACCGTCTTCACAGCCAGACACCGGTTTTACATTTTAATCTTTGCTATAATCATCGGAAAATGAGAAATTCTCTGTCTGCTCTTCTTCTCTGGGAAAATCTAGATAGCGAAGAAAGACTTTCTCCTGTAATAAGGCATACAATCAGTTTAAGAAGGAAAAAAAAAAGAAGCATTGACTGTTAACTACAATAAGCTAAAGCAAGCGTACACTGGGTTCTACGTGTGCCTGAAATAAGAACTACCTGGATTGCCCATTGCAACCAATTAAATTTACAGTAAAACTACATGTTGGGACAGTCCTTCCCCACAGCCTCTCCTCCCATAGGCTGCATTCACACATGAGCGTAGCGTATTGAGCGTATTTCCGCACGTATTTTCGCCCGCTTTTTGCGCGTTTGTATGCAACGTTTTTGGGCTTTTGGCATTTTTGTATTAGCCAATAGAGAAAACTATTATCCGTTGCATCATTTGTTGCTAGGTATTTCAGCTTTTTTTTAGCTTTTCCATTAGCTTTTATTTCTTCTTTTATTACTATTAATTTATTATAAAATGTTTTTTCGTTAAGGTAAGGAAGGGTTTTAATTTTTTTACAAAAAAAAAAAAAAGCCCAACAACTTTGGAAAAAAAAAAACATTTTTTTACTTTTTTTTTCTGTCAGTAAATTTTGTAACTAAGTATTTTTTCACCTTCACTGATGTGCGCTGATGAGGCGCTGAAATGGTGGGCATTGATGAGGTGGCACTTATGGGCACTGATGAGGCGGCACTGATGAGGTGGCACTGATGAGGAGGCACTAATATGCCACACTTATGGGCACTGATAGGTGGCACTGATATGTGGCACTGATGGGCATTGATGGGTGGTGCTGATGGGCGACACTGATGAGTTCAGTTTAGGTAAGGGTTAGGATTAGAAGTTGGGGTTAGGTTTATTTATTATTATTTCATTTATTTTTATTTTACTTTATTTATCATTATATGAATAATAAATGAATAAATAAATGTAAAATTAATAAATAAATACACAAATAAATAAAAATCATAAATAAAAAATAAATACATTCATAATAAATATAAAATAAATTAATGCTAAGTAACAATAAATAAATAATTAACCTTTAACTTTAACCCTTACCCCTTAAAAAATAATAATAAATAACTAAACACCCTAACACAAAAAAAATATAATTATTATTATTATTATTATTATTAATAATGTCGTTGTTTGTTAGAGTTTGGGTGTTAATTGTTATTTTATTATTAAAATAATAAATGGTAGAGTGACTGAAGCCACATCAACATTGGAACATTATTATTATTATTATTATTATTAATAATAATAATAATAATAATAATAATAATAATAATAATAATAACAACAATGTATTTAATATTTTTTTAAGGTTTAGAGGTTAATTATTATTTATTAATGTATTATTACATATTTTTTATTTATTTTACTTATTTATGATGATTTTTTAGTTATTTGTGTATTTATTTTACATTTATTTATTCATATATTATTACTATTTTATTTTTTACATTTTTAATTTGAGCAGAAAATCGTGCAAAAATGCACAACAAAACACGCGAATATGCACAAAAACACTTGAATGGCGCGTTTCCATTAATTCCTATGGAGATAAAAATGCGCGAAAAACACCCAAATCTGCCTGACTTAAGCAATAAAAAAAAAACTCCAGAACTAGTTTGAGCTTCAGGCGTTTGGCTTGGAGATGTGAACCATCTCCATAGAGAATCATTGATTTTTTCCCCCTCCAAAGTTTTGGAGCTTCAAGCTCCAAAACGCTCAGGTGTGAACCCAGCCTAATGCCCTGTACACACGTTCGGATTTTACGGTGGAAAATGTGTGATAGGACCTTAAAAAGAAATAAGGAATAGAATAGAAAAAAAAGGAAAAGAATAAAATAGAATAAAAAAATAGAATAGAATAGAAAGAATATAACTCTCTTCTGAAAATCGAATTTCAAATAGAATAAATTTGAATAAGAATAGAAAAGAATAGAATAGAAAATAAAAGTATAACCATTTCCCAAAATTCGAAAAAAAGTTATTTGAATCTGAATAGAATATAAAAGAATAGATTAGAATTGAATAGAAAATAAAATAATAGAATTGACTAGAATAAAAAGAAAAGAATAGAATAGAATAGAAAGAATATAACCATCTTCCGAAATTCGAATTTTGAATAGAATAAATTTGAATAGAATAGCATAGAAAATAATAGAATTGAAAAGAATAGACTAGAAAATAAAATAATACAATACAATAAAAAATAGAAAAGAATAGAATAGACTGAATATAGCAAAATAAGCATTTTCTGAAATCGAATTTCAAATAGAATAAATTTGAATTTGAATAAAATGGAAAAGAATAGAATATAATAGAAAAGAATAGAATAAAAAATTAACAACTTGCCTACCAGGCAAGAACATCCCCTTCCTGCCCAGGCCATTTTTCAGCTTTCAGCGCTGTCGCACTTTGAATGACAATTGCGCGGTCGTGCTACACTGTACCCAAACAATTTTTTTATATTTTCCTTCACACAAATAGAGCTTTCTTTTGGTGGTATTTAATCACTACTGGGTTTTTAATTTTTTTACAAAAAAAAAAAAAAGTCCAACAATTTTGGAAAAATTTTTTTTTTTTACTTTTTTTTCTGTCAGTAAATTTTGTAACTAAGTAATTTTTCACCTTCACTGATGTGCGCTGATGAGGCGCTGAAATGGTGGGCATTGATGAGGTGGCACTTATGGGCACTGATGAGGTGGCACTGATGAGGAGGCACTAATATGCCGCACTTATGGGCACTGATAGGTGGCACTGATATGTGGCACTGGTGAGCACTGATAGGCGGCACTGATGGGCACTGTTAGGTGGCACTGATGGGCACTGTTAGGCGGCACTGGTGGGCACTGATAGGCGGCACTGGTGGGCACTGATAGGCGGCACTGGTGGGCATGGACAGGCGGTACAGATGGGCACTGATGGGCATTGATGGGTGGTGCTGATGGGCGACACTGATAGGCATTGGTGGACAGCAGTGATGGGCATTGATGGGCAGCACTGATAGGCGGCACTAATTGCCAGCACTGACTGGGATGGCTAATGGGCACTGATTTGTGGCACTTGTGGGAAGTGTGGGCTCTGTATGCTGGCATTGGTGGGCACTGTATGCTGGCATTGGTGGGCACTCCATTTTTTACACTTTATTTATTTATTTATTATAATCAGAGCACTGATCATCAGTGCCCTGATTACTTCCCTAGCTTTCCCCTGTGAGGAGATGCCGCTGATCGGCTCTCCTCTCCACACACTCTGTCAGTGTGAGGCGAGGAGCGCCGATTACCGGCATCTCCTTGTTTACAAGTGACCGGCTGTGATTGGACACAGCCGATCACATGGTTAAAGAGCTCTTTACACAGATCGGGGTCGCACCGTGTCCTAGCAACACGGTGCGGCCACGATCACTGCGCTGCGCGCCCACGGGGGCACGATGGAGTGGCTGTTCTGTGCCGCCGTCATATGATGGCGGCCCAGAACAAGAGCTGCACCACCCCACCGTCATTTGACAGTGGGCGGGCAGCAAGCACTTAAAGAATAGAATAGAAAAAAATAAAAAATAGAATGGAATAGAAAGAATATAACCCTCTTCCAAAATTCAAATTTCGAATAGAATAAATTAGATTTAGAATGGAATTCGATTTGAATGCAGTTCGAATGGAATTCGATTCAAATGCAATTCAAAAATTCGAATCGCCTTCATTTTGAATAAACTAAACAAATTCCAAAAACAAATTAAACAAATTTAACTCTGCACTTCCTGTGACCCAGAATCAGCCGACAGCGGGTTTTAGCCACAGTGCTGATCCAGGCTCTACAGGGATCCTGACAATAATGTTTGGATCTGCCCAAATGCCTGACCGGCAGCTGGCTCAGCATTTCAGCATGCCCATGAGAGCCTGAGCTAGCCCCTTCCGCCCCCTCCACAGCCCAGGGGCAGAGCATAGGCATGAGCACAGTCACCACTCTGTGCTCATAGCAGACCCCAGAATAACTGAGCAATCAGCAGTCTGTGATTGTTCAGTTCTCAGTGTAGAGACTTGCTGGGGGACATCGGATTGACGCTGCAGCCCAGCGCCATCTTTAATGCGGGGCAAAAGGGGCAGCTGCATGACCTGGTCTGTGTTCCTGAGTGTCCCTGATCCTGCAGGCTTTTGGGATACTTACATAACATCTTCCAGGAGGCTGCAGGATCAGGCAAACAGAGCGGCCAGAAGACGGCCCTGGCACATCATCGGTAGCTGGCTGCCGAATCTCAAAAGAGGCAACCAGCTTGAGAGGACCAAGATTATAGTGCAGGACCTGGTCTATGTCACCTGAAGAGTGTCCCAGATCCTGCAGGCTTCTGGGATACTTACATCACATCTTCCAGGAGGCTGCAGAATCAGGCACACAGAGCTGCCAGAAGATGGGCCTGGCACATCATCGGTAACTTGCTGCCTAAACCCGGAAGAGGCAACCAGCTTGAGAGGACCGAGATTATGGCGCAAGACTTAGTCTATGTTACCTGAAGCGTGTCCCTGATCCTGCAGGTTTATGGGATACTTACATCACATCTCCCAGGAGGCTGCAGGATCAGGCACACAGAATGGCCAGAAGACGGGCCTGGCACATCATCGGTAGCTGGATGCCTAAACCCGGAAGAGGCAACCAGCTTGCGAGGACCGAGATTATGGCGCAAGACCTAGTCTGTTACCTGAAGCGTGTCCCTGATCCTGCAGGTTTATGGGATACTTACATTACATCTCCCAGGAGGCTGCAGGATCAGGCACACAGAATGGCCAGAAGACGGGCCTGGCACATCATCGGTAGCTGGATGCCTAAACCCGGAAGAGGCAACCAGCTTGCGAGGACCGAGATTATGGCGCAAGACCTAGTCTGTTACCTGAAGAGTGTCCCTGATCCTGCAGGTTTATGGGATACTTACATCACATCTCCCAGGAGGCTGCAGGATCAGGCACACAGAATGGCCAGAAGACGGGCCTGGCACATCATCGGTAGCTGGATGCCTAAACCCGGAAGAGGCAACCAGCTTGAGAGGACCGAGATTATGGCGCAAGACCTAGTCTGTTACCTGAAGAGTGTCCCTGATCCTGCAGGCTTATGGTATACTTACATCACATCTCCCAGGAGGCTGCAGGATCAGGTACACAGTGTGGCCAGAAGATGGGCCTGGCACATCATCGGTAGCTGGCTACCTAAACCCGGAAGAGGCAACCAGCTTGAGAGGACTAAGATTATGGTGCAGGAAATGGTCTATGTCACTTGAAGAGTGTCCCTGATCCTGCAGGCTTCTGGGATACTTACATCACATCTCCCAGGAGGCTGCAGAATCAGGCACACAGAGCTGCCAGAAGATAGGCCTGGCACATCATCGGTAGCTTGCTGCCTAAACCCGGAAGAGGCAACCAGCTTGAGAGGACCGAGATTATGGTGCAAGACCTAGTCTATGTTACCTGCAGAGTTTCCCTGATCCTGCAGGCTTATGGGATACTTACATTACATCTCCCAGGAGGCTGCAGGATCAGGCACACAGAGTGGCCAGAAGACGGGCCTGGCACATCATCGGTAACTTGCTGCCTAAACCCGGAAGAGGCAACCAGCTTGAGAGGACCGAGATTATGGTGCAAGACCTAGTCTATGTTACTGGCAGAGTTTCCCTGATCCTGCAGGCTTATGGGATACTTACATTACATCTCCCAGGAGGCTGCAGGATCAGGCACACAGAGTGGCCAGAAGACGGGCCTGGCACATCATCGGTAACTTGCTGCCTAAACCTGGAAGAGGCAACCAGCTTGAGAGGACCGAGATTATGGTGCAGGACCTGGTCTATGTCACTTGAAGAGTGTCCCTGATCCTGCAGGCTTATGGGATACTTACATCACATCTCCCAGGAGGCTGCAGGATCAGGCACACAGAGCAGCTGGAGGTTGGGCCTGGTAGATCATCGGTAGCTGGCTGCCTGAACCTGGAAGAGGCAACCAGCTTGAGAGGACCTAGATGATGGTGCAGGACCTAGTCTATGTCACCCGAAGAAGTGAACACAGTAAACAGTGCTGGATTTGCTGTGTGGTTGAGAATGTTTTTTTTTATAGAGAATGCAGCAATATAGGTTAGGGGGGGAAACAAAAGAAATGGTGGGGGGGGGGGGGGGGAGTAAGTACCACTTTAAGACTTTATAAGGTGTTGTCACAGTAGGGTAACCGCTGCTGACTAAAATAGTAATCCTAAGCAGCATTCCCTAAAATATTAATGCAGGTCCCAGAATTGGATAACCCTTTTGTATAGAGCTTGGGGGCAACATGGCGAACGTTGGATTAAATCTGCTTCTTCTATATCACACAAAATCCCCTACAAAAGGGTGACTCCCGGAAATCGGAGACACAGCAACTGGATTTCATTTCTTTCCCGCTGATAGCATTCATCATCAAAATCTTTATCTAAAAAAAATAATAACAACAAATATGCAAGTTAAGCTTGACATGGCTCAGCCGGCGAGGAAGAAAAAAAATGAGGGGATTATCCGCTGGTGTGAATATAACATAATATTGTCATTGTAGGCTGTATGGAGTTTTTGGCAGCCTGCTTGGTAAGCTGGAGATGACAGACCTTTTCACGACTGACAGATGAAAATATGGAACTTAAATTCCTCATGAAAGACAAATCTGCTGAATGAAAGCAGAGGGAAAGAGAAATCAATGAATGAAAAAATATGACTGATGCCGTATTTGAAAACTGAGTTATCTATGTGTTCTTTTATTCATATTCGTGTAGCTAGTGGTTCACAATGGTCATCATCTATTAGCTTTTCAAGGTTCACATGGGTGGTGTAGGGGGTGGTACACAAAAAAAAAAAAAACATAGCAAATTCTTATGTTTTAGGCCTCATGCACATGGACGTTTTAAAAAACGGGCTGTAAAGCTAGTACAGACGCCAGGAAAAAAGCAGCGTTAAAAACACGATTTTTTCCACGTTTTGCATTGAATTCAATGCACGTTAAGCTTTCAGCCGCGTTTCTCTGTCGCTATTAAAAATCAATGGTTCCCAATAGGAGCCCATTGATTTGAATAGAAGTCGCACCATAAGTTGGATCAAGATGATCCGACTTGTGGTGCGACTTGTGTGCTGAGAATTTTGAAAGGTGAACCCGGACAAAATGTAAAAAAATTATTTGCGTGAGGTTCTCCCCAAGACGATACCAGACCCTTCGGTCTGGTATGGATCTTAAGGGGAACCCCCCACACCGAAAAAAATGGCGTGGGGTCCCCCCCACGATCCATACCAGACACTTATCCGAGCATGCAGCCCGGTCAGGAAAGGGGGGGTGAGCGCCGCCCCCCCTTCTGGACCATACCAAGCCACATGCCCTCAACATGGGGGGGTTGGTGCTTTGGGGCAGGGGGGGCCCAGAGCGCCCCCCACCCCAAAGCACCTTGTCCCCATGTTGATGAAGACAAGGGTCTCTTCCCGACAACCCTTGCCCCGTGGTTGTCACGGTCTGCGGGAGGGGGGCTTATCGGAATCTGGGAGCCCCCTTTAATAAGGGGCCCCAGATCCCGGCACCCCACCCTATGTGAATGAGTAAGGGGTACATCGTATCCCTACCTATTCACCTGGGGGAAAAGTGTCAATAAAAAAAAAAAAAACTACACAGGTTTTTAAAGTAATTTATTAGGCAGCTCCGGTGGTCTTCTTCCAACTTCGGGGGTCTCTTCTGACTTCTCCGGCCTCTTCTCCCGCTCTCTGGTGTCTTCTCCCGCTCTCTGGTGCCTTCTGCCGGGCTCCTCCGCTATCTTCTTCAAGCTTTTTTACTAGCGTTGGCCCGCAGGGCCCCCCTTCCCCAAAGAACCAACCCCCCCATGTTGAGGGCATGTGGCTTGGTATGGTCCAGGAGGGGGGGCGGGTTCCCCTTCAAGATTCTCAGCACACAAGTCGCACCGCAAGTCGGATCATCTTGATCCGACTTCTGGTACGACTTCTATTCAAATCAATGGGCTCCCATAGGGAACCATTGATTTTGAATAGAGACAGAAACCCCGGACGGGGCTTAACACAGCGTTAAGCCTTGTTAATCCACGTTTAACACCTTTTGTCAGCGTCTGACTTTTTTACAGCTCTAACGCTGGAGCCTCAGAACGCACTGGTCCTGGGTTTTTTTTTACAGCTTAAAAACGCCTATGCCATTTGCAGCTCAAAAACGCCTAGGTGGGCATGAAGCCATAGACTAACATAGACAGTCTTTTTTAATCTACAAAAAAACGCTGAAAAAAGCGGCTGTAAAAATATCCGTGTGCATGAGGTCTTAAGGTGCCCCAGGAATAAGCCACACCAATACAATATTAAAAATGCCAGGGATATACACTCCCCTTTACAACTTTATTAGTACAAAAAAATAAAACTAGACATACACCAAACTATAAATTCCTAAAATAAAAAAAAAACATAATATAAAATAAGCCATTTTTAAGCAACTGGGCTTCTTTTATATAGATGCTACTCTCATTTACCATCCAGGATCAGCAACAGGCGATCAGCGAAGAAGGGGGTACACATCTGGCACGTCTGTCAGTGACCTCCTCCTTCTGCATGTTTATACCAGAGACCCGTGGCATGTGTCTGCATGTACAGGGATCTGGTGCATGCACAGACACACTGCTGGCAGTGGCAGCTGGTGCTTAATATATTGGGGGGGGGGACTAACATGGCGATCGCACCCCCTCCCCGGAGACGGTAGTGAATGCAGCAATAGAACCCTCCCACCCACCCCGCGCGGGGGAGACAGATGGGAATTCAGCGATCGACCCCCCCCGCAGGCGACGGACAGGACAACGGCGATCAGGGCATTACCTTTGAGTCAGAAGGAATGAAGAGGAGAATTAGGAAGACAATAGTGAATATGAATTTACTAGGGTTGCCAATTTTTCTTCAAGTCAAACCCGAACACTTTAGCAGCGCACAGCAAATTTTTTTAATAGTATAAACTATACATATATTTTGCAATTAAATACATTTCTAATCATATGAAGTTAATCAAAAGAGTCCCCCTTTACATCAGAGTCCACAGAGTTCCCCTTTTACATCTGAACTCGCAGAGTTCCCTTACACTGTAAGGGGGGACTCTGCAGACTCTGATATAAGGGAGAACATTGGGGACTCTAACATAAGGGATGCTCTGCGAACCCATTTAAGGGGGAACACTGAGAAATCTGATGTACATAGAGGACTCTGATGTAAGGGTGAACACTGTGGCCTCTGGTGTAAAGGGGAACTCAGATGTAAGGAGTGCTCTGAGAACCTTGATTTACCTTAGTGTACTCACTCAGAGACAGGAGAGAGAAGAAGGGAGACTTCAGTCACAGACAGGGATGGACGGTGAGCTCACTCACCCCTTGACAGTCAGCACCTCTCATCCAGATGTATCTGAGGCTGCTGGAGTTCAAATTTCCGGCCCGCACTCTTTTTCTGAGGAGGGTGGGCAGACACAGAGGGGTATGGGCGGGAGGAAGAGGAGCAGATCAAGCCCTCTCTACTCTCCCATATGTGTGTGTGTTTGGGGGGGGATTGTTAGTGATGGCTTTGGGCAGCGTGAAAGAGAATGTAACAGACACTCTCGGTTTAGACACCTGCAGCTGGCAACCCTGCTGGGAAGCCATAGTCCGGTCTGAATAACGTGTCCGGGTTTCAGGCAGGCTGAAACCCAGACACATGATTCCAAACCCGAACTGTCCGGGTGAATCCCGGACAGGTGGCAACCCTAATTTTCACACAGCTGGATGGGCTTGGGGAGTAGTGCTCTGCGCCCCGAGCCCACCCTTTTTTTAAGCCAATTAGGGCTGCAGGCTCTAATCACGTGCCTAAAAAAAAAAAAAAAAAAAACCCATTGGAATCCATGCGTCCGGCGCCCTGCATGTAGTTTAGGGGCCAGGCGCAGGGGGGACGCTTCCCTAATACATACGCCCGGCCCCTAATCTATGTGCAGGGCACCGAACGCATGGATTCCAGTAGGATTTTTTTTTTTTAAGCATGTGATTAGAGCCTTATGGATGGGCCGCCACTGACTACTGGCATCCTGTAGACCTGGAGGTAACACATGGCATGTGTGTGCATCCACCAGATTCAAATTTAAGATGGCGGCAATGAAGAAGTGAGGCAAACAGAGAGATTTTGCTTCAGCAAGATGATGCTGGACTCCATAGCCTAGTAAGTATGTTTTTTTTAAGACGGGGGCAAGTGTTTTTTTTTAGGGGTGGGGTTAGGCAGAGTGCAGTTCCCCTTTACCATACTCCTAAAAACCAGTAGATATGCTTTAGAACAAGATCTCACTGACCTCTGTAGTCACAGCCACTGTGGAGCAAATTATTCTCAAAAATCGGGTTTCAGCACTCTGTTCTCTCCCTTCATCCTGCACACTTGTTCTGGGTTTAAAAGGCTGGAAAGCTCCCAATTTACTGTTAGGTGTAAGGAGTCAAACTACGAAGTGACAGCAAAACTGAGAAGCTTCCACAGTGGCTGCAGCTACAAAGGTCAGCGAGGGCTTATTTTAAAGTCTATTTACTGCTTGTTAAAGCGGAGTTCCAGCATTTCTTTTAAAAAAAAACAGACCCTTGTTGTTTGCACATAATCTGATAGCAATTGGCATACTTAGTTAATGTAGCTTTTGTCAGTGTCATGTATTTTAACCCCTTCACACCTAAGCCATTTTCTGACACTTGTTAAAGTTAAAATCAGTATTTTTTTGCAAGAAAATTACTTAGAACCCCCAAACATTATATATATTCTTTATCAGAGACTCTAGTCTTGTCTTTAGCAAACTGTTTGCAGGCTTTTTGTGCATCATCTTTAGAAGAGGCTTCCTTCTGGGGAGGACAGCCATGCAGACCAATTTGATGCAGTGTGCGGGGTATGGTCTGAGCACTGACAGGCTGACCCCCCACCCCTTCAACATCTGCAGCAATGCAGTTTGCTGAAGACAAGCAGACTAAGGACATGGATTACTGGATCCTGTGGTCTGATGAGACCAAGATAAATGTATTTGGTTCAGATGGTGTCAAGCGTGTGTGGGGGCAACCAGGTGAGGAGTACAAAGACAAGTGTGTCTTGTCTACAGCCAAGCATGGTGGTGGGAGTGTCCTGGTCTGGGGCTGCATGAGTGCTGCTGGCACTGGGAAGCTACAGTTCATTGAAGGAACCATGAATGCCAACATGTACTGTGACATACTGAAGCAGAGCATGATCCCCTCCCTTCGGAGACTGGGCCGCAGGGCAGTATTCCAACACAACGACCCCAAACTCACCTCCAAGACGACCACTGCCTTGCTAAAAAGGCTGAGGGTGAAGGTGATGGACTGACCAAGCATGTCTCCAGAGCTAAACCCTATTGAGCATCTGTGGGGAATCCTCAAACAGAAGGTGGAGGAGCGCAAGGTCTCTAACATCCACCAGTTCCGTGATGTCGTCATGGAGAAGAGGAAGAGGAATCCAGTGGCAACCTTTGAAGCTCTGGTGAACTCCATGCCCAAGAGGGTTAAGGCAGTGCTGGAAAATAATGGTGGACACACAAAATATTGACACTTTGGGCCCAATTTGGAAATTTTCACTGTTCTGAGTGGAACCTGTCCTGGTAAATAACTGTATGGTCTTGGCCACTGTGCTGCAGCTCCGTTTCAGGGTCTTGGCAATGTTCCTATAGCCTAGGCATGGGCGTCTGCAGGTAGGGGCAAGGGGGGGTCAAGTGCCCCCCTGGCAGGGCCGGCGCTACTTATAGACAAGTACGCATATCAATCTGGGGCACGGCGCTGCATGTCCCAGGGTATCTGGGTGTATGGGGGTGTAATGTATCTGTGTGTATGGGGGTGTAATGTATCTGGGTGTATATGTACTATGTCTGCAGTCTCTGACCATCTCCTGCACTATGTCTGCAGTCTCTGACCGTGATAATGACATTGTTGAAAAGGGGCGAAGCATGGGTGACCTTAAAATAATACCCCCCCCCCCCTGAAAAAAGTTCTGCCGACGCCCATGAGCCTAGGCCATCTTTATGTAGAGCAACAATTCTTTTTTTCAGATCCTCAGAGAGTTCTTTGCCATGAGGTGCCATGTTGAACTTCCAGTGACCAGTATGAGAGAGTAAGAGTGATAACACCATTAAGGTTGTTACCGATTAAAATTTCCGTGTTCGATTAATCTTTTTTTTTTGTTTTTATCGATTAATCGACTAATTTCGCACATACACATTATAACGCACATACAGATCCAACTACTTTTAGCTGATCTCCTTGCATTGCAACTCTGCATTAGTCAGTGGTAAATGTGGTATACGCTATATACAATCACCTGACACTAGTTAGTTTCCACAATCCATGACTTAACTTCACAGTTCACAAATACGTTTTAAATTCAAACTGTAGCACTGACGTAAGTAATTTTTTTTTCCACAGTAGCGTGACAATCCCTCCACCTCCGGTCTAACTAATCACTCTCACCTTATGGCATGGACCCCTGTGCAAACAGGTGGTCATACAAGCGGGTATCAAAAGGGTTAACACGGACCATAAACTTCTCTCACGTCTCCTTAGATCTCAGCAAGGACGCCAGGTCATGGGTAGAAAGAAAAGATCTAAGTGCTTACCGCTTAAGTATAAGATTAAATTTTTGTGTTCAAACACAAACTACTCCCATAAAGATGATAAAAACACAGCATGTAAAGCCGACAATCGGGTAAGTTATGTAGGGCAGCAGCGGGTGACGTCATGCGTAGCTCCACCCCCGTACGCGTTACGTTCAATCAGAACTTCAACGTCACCGGACTCCTCCCCCCTTCCCTTCGTTATCAGACAGAGGCACTTGGGGAGGGGGGAGGAGTCTGGTGACGTTGATGTCCGTGACGTCACCGGATCTCCGACGGAACTCCCTGAAGACCCGGAAGCCGGCGGAGAGGTGAGTACCGATCAAAAGAATTTTGATTGATCAAAAAAATGTATCGATTAAACGAGGAATTAATCTTTAATTTCCACAGCCCTAATATATATATATATATATATATATATATATATATATATATATATATGTTTGGGGTTATAAGTAATTTTTTTAAGCAAAAAATACTAATTGTAACATGTAAACAAAAAGTGTCAGTAAATGCCTGGTCTGGAAGTGGTTATAAAAAAAAATAACGTAAAACATTAATAAAAAGTTAAACAGATTGAGCAAATATGTTCAGGTTTTTTGGCTGGTGTTGGAATTGAACATCCTGTGCGGTTTAGCGATAGCGATCTGCCTACTTTCCCTTGCTCCTGTGATAGCGATACATGGTTTAGTTAATCTATACGAGATAGCAGCTATGACAGATAAAAGCGTTGACAATTCATTTTCTCGAGCCGAGCCCCCAGGCCTGAAGCTTGTGCGATTATCACACAGGTAGACTGAAATTCCAGACTCCGGCACAGAGAAGCCTGTGATCTCGCCTCCTCCTGGAGAAAGGTAAAGGGCTCTCTGCCTTGAATAGCAATAGAAAGATTTGCAGGAGGGGAATTTTGTTGAATGGGTGGGAAAAAAAAAAAAAGGGTGAAGGCACCCTGTCTGGAGTCAATGAGGCGCCACCGTGAAAAACAGCCGCCTCGGGTCTACAATTCCAGTCCCAGCTCGTCTGGCCTTCCCAGCACTGCCAAGCGCCGCGCGCTCTTTGGGGCCGGCTGCAGGAACGGGAGAGGAGCATGGGGAGCAGGCGAAGGACCTGAGACTGAGAAGAAGCAGGTCGGGTGGGTTGTTGGGTAGATGGAGCGATGTGTTAGCTTTGTGCAGATCTGGCCTGGGATGGATAGTAAACACTTCAACATGTGTGCGTCGTAAAAACCGCGCAGCATCGCATACCGCTACACAAAGGGAGAACTAAAACAAAATACTTCCAGAAAATTGGAAGAAGTGACCGCTGAGATTTAAGAGCTAGAGAGGAACGTTCGGAAAAAAAATAAAAAATCACATTTGCCACGTTCTTTTTTGGACCTGTGCTAGGGTTACAGCAGGGGTTAATGGGGGGACATAGGGAGAGGTGATGGGAGGATTAGTGTTGGGGTGACGGGGAGAGTTCTGTAAGTGAGGGGGTCATGGAAGGGTTAATATTGGGGATGCAGGAAGGTGAGTGTTAGGATTGGGGTTACCAGAAAAGGTAGTAAGAGGGTTAGTGTCAGGGTTACAGGGGAGATTAATGAGAAGGTTATGCGGCGTACACACGCTCGGACTTTCCAGCGGAGGTCCGCCGGACTTTCCGAGCGTGTGGACTTACCCACACACGCCCGGACTTTTCCGACGGACAATCCACGGGAAAAAGTCTGCGGGACTCTTGAAATGAACGGACTTGCCGACACACAATCGGAAAGTCCGTTCATTTATAACGTAACTGCAGGTAGACGAGACTATTGAAGGCAGTGAATGCCGCCGCGCTAGCCCCGTCACCTTGCATGGATTTAAACGGGAATCCCTACGCCGAAAAAACTGCATGGCCCCCCCCCCCCCCCTGAATCCATCACAGACCCTTATCCGAGCACGCAGCCCGGCCGGCCGGGAAAGGGGGTGGGGACGAGCAGACGCCCCCCCCCCCTCCTGAGCCGTACCAGGCCGCGTGCCCTCAACAAGGGGGGTCCCCAAAGCACCTTGTCCCCATATTGATGAGGACAAGGGCCTCTTCCCGACAACCCTGGCCGTTGGTTGTCGGGGTCTGCGGGTGAGGGGCTTATCGGAATCCCCCAGATCCCGGCCCCCCCACCCTATGTGAATGAGTATGGGGTACGATGTACCCCTACCCATTCACTTAAGGTGTAAAAGTGTAAATAAAAAAACACACAATTTTTTTAAATATTTTATTGCACAGCTCCGGGGGTCTTCTTCCGTCTTGGGGGGTCTTCTCGACGGATTCCTCCGCTATCTTCTGCTATTTTACCTAGCTCTTTTACCTAGCGGAGGAGCCCGGCTTTCTTCTTCATCGCCGCCGTCGTCTGGGGGTCTCGTTCCGCCTTCGGGGGTCTTCGGGGGTCTCTTCTGTTCTTGCCGCTGTCGCCGCCTTCTGCGCCGCCTTCTTCTTCCTCTTCCTCTTCTTCTTCTTCTTCTTCTTTTTCCAATGTTGACTCGTCGCTCTCTCTGGCCGGAATGGCAGAGACACGCGGTGTTGTGACTTATATAGGGACAAGGGGCGGGGTCACATGCTCATGTCACATGGTGACCCCGCCCCCATATGATGTCACAGTCCCGGAGGATGCATCATATGGGGGGGAAATTCCCGCGGGAAAGTCCGCTCGTGTGTACGCGGCCTTAGTATTAAGCACACAGGGAGTGTTAATATTAATATTGTTAGAGTGTTAATATTAGGGTAACAGGGAGGATTAGTGTAAAGGATCGGGGTTACAGGAAGAAGGGATTGTTTTAATGTTAAGGTTACAAAGAGGGTTAATGTGAGGGTTACAGTGATGGTTAATGTTAGGGCTACAGTAAAGATTAGTGTGAGGGTTACATGGACGGTTAGTGTAAGATGTATTGTGAAGGTTAGTGTGAGGGTTAGTGTTGAGATTACAGGATGGTTTACCATAAGGGCTACAGGGGGGTTAGTGTTAGGGTTACAGGGGGTTTAGTGTTAGGGTTACATCAAGTGTTAGTGTTAGGGTTACATTAAGTGTTAGGGTAACAGGAAGTGTTAATGTTAGGGTTGCAGAGAGGGTTAGTTTGAGGGTTATAGGAAGATTTAGCATAAGGGTTACAGGAAGATTTAGCATAAGGGCTACATGAAGGGTTAGTGTTAGGGTTACAGGGAGGGTTAGTGTTGAGATTACAGGATGGTTTACCATAGGCTCTACAGGGTTAGTGTGAGGGTTACAGGAAGATTTAGTATAAGGGCTACATGGAGAGTTAGTGTTAGGGTTACAGGGAGGGTTAGCATAAGGGTTACAGGAAGGTTAGTGTTAGGGTTGCATGGAGGGTTAGTGTAAGGGGTACAGGGAGGGTTAGTGTTAAGGTTACAGGTAGGGTTAGTATTAAGGTTACATGGAGGGTTAGTGTAAGGGGTACAGGGAGGGTTAATGTTGGGATTACAGGAAGGTTTAGCATAAGGATTACATGGAGGGTTAGTGTTGAGATTACAGGATGGTTTACCATAGGGACTACAGGAAGGGTTAGTGTTGGGGTTACAGGAAGTGTTAGCATTAAGGTTACAGTGAGGTTTAGCATAAGGGCTACAGGGGGGGTTAGGGTTACATTAAGTGTTAATGTTAGGGTTACAGGAAGTGTTAATGTTAGGGTTACAGGGAGGGTTAGTGTAAGGGTTACAGGAAGATTTAGCAAAAGGGCTACATGGAGGGTTATTGTTAGGGTTACAGGCAGGTTAGTGTTAGGGTTGCATGGAGGGTTAGTGTAAGAGGTACAGGGAGGGTTAATGTTGGGATTACAGGAAGGTTTAGCATAAGGATTACATTGAGGGTTAGTGTTAGGGTTACAGGGAGGGTTAATGTTAGGGTTAAAGCTAGAGTTAGTGCTTGGGTTTACATTAACAGTTACATGCAGGGTGAGTGTTACTAATAGGATTAGGCTTACAGTAAAAATATAGTGTGAGGGTTACAGGTAGGATTAGGGTTGCAGGGGTTGTTTACACTTGCATTGCTATCTAAAGAGTGATCCATGGATGATCAGTTTTCAGAGGGTCTTTGACAGGAGACAGTAAGGAGGTGTTATGTTATGTTATGTCTTTTCACCACCTGTTTTAACCCCTAAAGACCCACACCACTGTGCTTTAACTGCATGCAATGATGTAGTTGCGGGGTGGTTGCAGCACATCCCTATTCAGTTGAATTGGTCTCGTTCAGAACACAGTACTGTCTTCTGGATGAAACACTGGGGGATAATTGTTTCACCCCTGTCTGCTGCCTTTGCAGTTTAGGGGGGGGAGCAGTTGGAGGGCAGTAAAAACATTGCTCAACCACATGTTTTTACTGCCCCCAACTTCAAATGTAAACAATGCCTGAGTGTTAATGTAAGGGTTCCAGGGAGAATTATTAGTGTAAGGGTTACAGGGAGAGTTAGTGTTGGGGTTCCAGGGAGTTATTAAGTGTAAGGGTTACAGTAAGAATTAGTGTGAGGGTTACAGGGAAGGTTATTGTAAGGGTTACACATGTTAGTGTAATTAAGATTCCTTTTAGGGTTACAGTAAGAATTAGTGTGAGGGTTACAGAGACTGTTAGGCCCCTTTCACACTGGGGCGGGGAGCCACGGTGACGGTAAAGCAGCACTATATTTAGCGCTGCTTTACCGTCGTATTAGCCGCGGTATTCGGCCGCTCGCGGTGCCGTTTTACCACCCGCGAGCGGCCGAAAAAGGGTTAAAGGCCCCCGCAGAGCGCCGCTGTAGCGGCGCTTTGCAAGGGTATTGCCGCGGTATTACCGCGGTTTCCCATTCAAATCAATGGGAAGGAGCGGTATAGGAACGGTGAATACACCGCTCCTATACCGCTCCAAAGATGCTGCTAGCAGGACTTTTTTTGCCGTCCTGCTAGCGCACCGCTCCAGTGTGAAAGCCCGCCGGCTTTCACACTGGAGTGAATGGGGCCGGATTTTTTCAGCCGGTATACAGGCGCTATTTTTAGCGCTGTACCACCTGAAAAACGCCCCAGTGTGAAAGGGGATTTAGTGTAAAGGTTTCAAGGAGGGTTAGTGTTAGTGTTACAGGAATAATTTGTGTGAGGGCTACAGGGAGGGTCAGTGTTAGGGTTACAGTAAGAATTAGTGTATGGGTTATAAGGAGGGTTTGTAAAAGGGTTACAGTGAGGTTCAGTGTTAGGGTTTTGGGTTAGGGTGTTTAGTTATTTATTATTATTATTATTTTTAAGGGTAAGAGATTAAGGTTAGGGCTCAATTATTTATTTATTATTACTTATAATAAATAATAATAACAGCAATCATAATAATAATAATACTTTATCTATTTTTTTTTTTTTATTATTTATTTTATATATTTATTTTGGGTTAGGGTGTTTAGTTATTTATTATTATTATTATTTTTTATTTATTTTTTAAGGGTAAGAGCTTAAGGTTAGGGGTTAATTATTTATTAATTATTACTTATAATAAATAATAATAATAATAATAATAATACTTTATCTATTTGGGAAATGATATGGATAGGTTACAATGTCAGTAGAAGGCACCACCATCCCTGAATAGTATATAAGTCTAAGAGGGTAATTTAGTGGGACTTTCAGGGTGCCGAATACAATAAGAATAACAATTATAAAAAATTGTAACAAAATGTATTCAACAACAGACTAAGGATTTTAAAAAACAATACTAATGGCTATAACAAATATTGCGCAAATACAAGTGCACATCTAGTGGATGGACAGATCAAGGTCTTTCAGCAATTGTGTCCCGACATGTGTCGCCCAATGGGGCTTCCTCAGGGGATATTTGTTGAAAGACAGAAATAGATGTGTCACTACATAGAACAAAAATACAGTTATAAACATACAAAGTAATAACAATGTACATAACAATATAAATCGTGACCGTTCAAATCCATTAGTCACCCACCAACCGGGATTTATTACCTGCGGGCTGATGTTAAGCCAAAAAATAGAACAGAAGGACGGCACTGGGCTGCACTCAAGAGACTGTCCAGAAGAGGCCCGAGGCCGGGGGCCAATCTATCCAATGAAAAAATAAATGAATAGGGGTATGGATAAGCGATAGGAAGGGAGGAGGGGGGAATGTTGTGGGGGAAGGGGATTCGTGGGCTAAAAGAGAGACGGGTAAAAGAAGTAGGGAGGTGAAAGGGTGAGAGAAGGAATGAAAGATATGGGGAAAGAGGAAGGGAAATGGGGGGGGGGAGGAGGGTGAAGGGGGGGGGGGGAAGGAGGGGGTTGAGGAATAAGGAACATAGGGTATGGGGGGTGAAGGGGGGGAAAGGAAAGTTAAGGAGAGAAGGAGAGATAAAAAGGAGAGAGAGGGAAAAAGAAGAAGGGGAGGAAAGGATGAACAAGAAATGGGGAAAAGGAGGAAGAGGGGGAAGAAGAAGAGAGGGAAAAAAAGAGGGGGAAAAAGGGGGGGGGGCGAAACATGTCGGGACACAATTGCTAAAAGATCTTGATCTGTCCATCCACTAGATGTGCACTTGTATTTGTGCAATATTTGTTATAGCCATTAGTATTGTTTTTTAAAAACGTTTGTCTGTTGTTGAATACATTTTGTTACAATTTTTTCCGACGGATTTAGTCCGACACTGGTGTTGCATACACACGGTCGGACAAAGTTGTCGGAAAATCCGATCATTCTGAACGTGGTGACGTTTGTTGCCTACGACGGGATTAGTATTCGGCACCCTGAAAGTCCCACTAAATTACCCTCTTAGACTTATATACTTTATCTATTTGTTTTTTTATTTATTTATTTTGGGTTAGGGTGTTTAGTTATTTATTATTATTCTTTTTTTTTTTTTGTAAAGGTAAGAGATTAAGGTTAGGGGTTAATTATTTATTTATTATGACTTAGTATCTATTATTATTAGTAGTAGTAGTAGTAGTAGTAGTAGTAGTAGTAGTAGCAGTAGTATTAACATCCTAAACCTAACAAAAGAAAAAAAAAAAACTAATCCTAACCCTAACCTCAACTCCTAATTCTAACCTAACCTTAACTCTAACCCCTTGTCCTAACGAAATAAATAAATAAATAAATAATAATAATAATAAAAAAAGAAATGAGCTAATGGAAAAGCGAATGGAAAAGCTAAAAAAAAGCTGAGATTCCTAGCAACAAATAATGCAATAGATAATAGTTTTCTATTGGCAAAAAACAAACAACAAAAAAAAACAACTCTGTAAAAAGTACACAAATCGCACATAAAAACGTGCCAAAAATCGCACATAAAAACAAACAAAGCAAAAAAATTAAAAAAACACTGGAAAAACGCTCAAAAACACTACGCTGAGGTGTGAATGCAGCCTTAAAGTTAGATTTATTATTAAAATGTATTTTTATTGTGGGGGGGGGGGGGGATTCTAGGGAATAAATAACATATATAACATATATAGTGTGTGTGTGTGTCAGACTGCTCCTTAAACTGACCTCTTTCCAATCACATGTAATTACAAATTCCATAATTTGGGTTTTCCTGGACCATGGGAAAGGGGAAAATTCACTATACAGTACTTCTTCTAAGCAGTTCATTTGGCCATTAATGTAAATAAGCTGCATGTGTATGTGGAGTGACGGGGCTTGGCAAGTTTCCCGGCAGAGCCGAGGCGTGTACAAGAGAGCGGCCTTCAGAGCGCCCCCCTCCCCGATTCCAAGCATTCCGCTCTGTTTATGTACATTCGGGATTTTTCTCGGTGGAAGATGTCGTGTTATGTAAATAAACTGTAACAGCGCAAGATAATTATTTTCCAAGGCAAAGTCATCATTGACAGATCGGAGGGACGGATAAGTAAGCCATAAAAACACAAGAGCTCACACTTTTCTAGGGCGGGATCCAATAAATATCACACTTCTAATCCTCTCTCAGAGTCTGGAGGTGACCCCTGCTACTAATACTGGGAGGGTGTGCGATACAGAGAGGAATAGAGCCACTGGAAGGGTTAATGGAAGGGTTACAGGGAGGGGTGGTGTTAAGGTTACAGGGAGAATTAGTGTCAGGGTTACCAAGGGGAAGGGCCAGGACAAGGGGTGGGCAGGAGGGTCTGATGCCCTGAGCGCAATAGAGAAAAGGGAGGGGGGCAGAGAATAGAGAGTAGAGTGGTACACCCATTCTACAACATGCATTAGTCGTGAAGGAGGGGGGCGCAGTTCTACATCTTTGCCCTGGGCGTTGGATGTATCTGTCGCGGGACTGCTAAGGGGATTAGTGTCAGAGTTACCAGGGGATTAGTGTTAGGGTACAAGGTGAGGTAGTAATAGGGTTATACAGAGGGGTAGTGTTAAGGTGCAGGAAAGGTTAGTGTTAGGGTTACAGAGAGGGGTAATGTTAGAGTTCCAGGGAGGGTTAGTGTTAAGGTTACATGGAGAGTTAATGATAGGGTTAGAGGAAGGGCTAGTGTTAGGGTTACAGGTAGAATTGTTTTTAGGGTTACTGGGGGTGTAGTATTAGGATCACAGGAAGGGTTAGTGTTAGGGTTACATGGAGAATGGGTTTTAGGGTTACTGGGGTGTAGTATTGGGTTACAGGGAGGGTTAGTGTGAGAGCTAAAAGGAGGATAAGTGTTAGGGTCACAGAGAGAGGTAGTTTTAAAGTTACAAGGAAGGTTAGGGTTACATGGATGATGGAGGGCTAGGTTACAGGGAGAATTGGTGTCAGGGTTACCAAGGGGATTAGTGTTAGAGGTACCAGGAGGGGTACTAATAGGGTTACAGGGAGGGAGAGTTAGTGCTAGGGTTAAAGGAAGGGTTAGGGTTAAGGTTACAGGGAGAATTGGTATCAGGGTTACCAAGGGGATTAGTGTTATAAGTACTTGGGGATTAGTGTTAGGGTTAGCAGGAGGGGTACTAATAGGGTTACAGTGAGGGTTAGTGTTAAGGTTACATGGGGAGTTAATGCTAGGTTTAGAGGAAGGGTTAGGGTTAAGGTTACAGGGAAAATTAGTGCTATGGTTAGAGGAAGGGTTAGTTCTAGGGTTACAGGGAGAATTGGTTGCAGGGTTACTGAAGGCGGATTAGTGTTAGGGTTGCTTGGGGTAGTATTAAGGCTACAGGGAGGGATAGTGTCAGAACTGCAGGGAGGATTAGTGTTAGGGTTACAGAGAGAGATAGTGGTAAAGTTACAAGAAAGGATAGTGCTAGGGTTACAGGGAGGGTAGAGTTACATGGAGGGTTAGTATTAGGGTTACAAGGGGGGTTAGGGTTAAGGTTAGAGGGAGAATTAATGTCAGGGTTACCAAAAAGATTAGTGTTAGAGTTACTAGGGGATTAGTGTTAAGGTTACCAGGAGGGGTACTCATAGGGAGGGTCAGTGTTGGGGTTACAGAGAGTGTCCCCAGTGGGGACACAGATGGCAAAAAAAAAAACATGACAGGAGTTATAACCCTCCCTTAGCCCCCGTACACACGGTCGGAAATTCCGACCAAAAAATCTGTCTGATTTTTTCAGACGGATTTTGTCCGACACTGGTGTTGCATACACCTGGTCGGAAAATCCGATCATTCTGAACGTGGTGACGTTCGTAGCGTACAACGGAACTACGTAGAGGCTAGTAGCCAATAGCTTTGGTCTCGTAATTTGATCTGAGCATGTGTAGCACTTCTCGGAAACTTGTCGGAATTCTCTACACATGATCGGAAAAAGTCCGATCGGATTTTGTTGTCAGAAAATTTGACAGCAGGATCTCAAATTTTTTCCGTCGGAAATTCCGATGGTAAAAAGTCAGACGGAGCCCACACACGGGCGGATTTTCCGACAACATGGTCCGATCGGACATTTTCGGTCGGAATTTCCGACCGTGTGTACGGGGGCTTACTCTATCCAAAGTAAAAGTTCTAGTTTAACTTTTACAGCGAACACTTTTCTAATTGCTATTATGTATGAGGATACTTGTATGTAGAACTTGGATGTGGATTTCTTTTTACTCGTTGGAAACAGAACGCACAAATAGGTTTATTTACCCCCCACCCCCACCAAGGGGAAGAACACGAAATCCAAACATTACAATGTCTTTAATCAGGAGCAGATGTCTGTCACACCTTACGTCAGGAACTTCGCACTTCTAGAATGTCACACGAAGCATTTAGCCGAGCTACCTCCAGAAATGGAACATGAAAGAGCGCTGCGGCAAAATGGCCTTTCAGCGAAAATTACCTCATATATTTGCTAATGTATCTGATTTAAAAGTCATAAAATACTATGTTAAAAGTGCATTAGGAGATGTGTTATATTTATAAGTATTTGTCACCTTGGCAACTAAGTCTGTGCCGCACACCTCGCACCAGCGTTGCGGGGACGAGACCTTTCAAAATTGGTAAATAGTTCTTTGTAAGCGAGCGTTCGCCTTTCAGGTACCAAATGGGAGGTTTAGAAAACAGCTTGTCAGATACGCTTAACCCTTTGCTAATCCCCGCAAAGCGCCCAATAAATAGAACCGTTTATGGCCTTTCCTTGAAGAGCGCTCCCTACAGCCTCCTCCGTTCTTAATGTTTATCCTTATTTAACCACCTCAATACAGTGCACTTACACCCCCTTCCTGACCAGACCAATTTTCAGCTTTCAGTGCTCTCTCACTTTGAATGACAATTACTCAGTCATGCAACACTGTACCCATATGAAATTTGCGTCCTTTTTTTCACACAAATAGAGCTTTCTTTTGGTGGTATTTAATCACTAGTGGGTTTTTTATTTTTTGTGCTATAAATAAAAAATACCATAAATTTTGTTTAAAAAATGCATTTTTCTTTATTTCTGTCATAAAATTTTGCAAATTAGTAATTTTTCTTCATAAATTTTGGCCAAAATTTATACTGCTACATATCTTTGGTAAAAATAACCCAAATTAGTGTAAATTATTTGGTCTTTGTGAAAGTTATAGAGTCTACAAACTATGGTGCCAATCACTGAAAATTGATCACATCTGATCAAGCCTTCAGTATATCGGGTGTATCTCATATCTTGAGACACCAACAAGTCAGGAAAGTACAAATACCCCACAAATGACCCCTTTTTAGAAAGTAGACATCCCAAGGTATTAAGTAAGTAGCATGGTGAATTTTTTTAAGTTGTAATTTTTTTCCCACAATTCTTTGCAAAATGAATATTTTTTTTATTTATTATTTTTTTTTTACAAAATTCTCATATTAACAGGTTATTTCTCTCACAGAGCATATGCATACTTCTGAGTATGGCGATACCACATGTGTGAGACTTTTACACAGCCTGGCCACATACAAAGGCCCAGCATTGAAGTAGCACCTTCAGGCGTTCTACAAGCATAAATGACACATCTCATTTCTCAACCACCTATTACACTTTTGAAGGCCCTGGAGCACCAGGACAATGGAATTGCCCCCAAAATGACCCCATTTTGGAACGCAAACACCCCAACGTATAATCTATGAGGCATAATGAGTCTTTTGAGCGGTTCATTTTTTTCCAGAAGTTTTTGGAAAATGTGGAAAAAAAATGAAAACGCATTTTTTTTACACAAAGTTGTCCATTTATCAGATATTTCCAACATATAGCATGTGCATAACAAAGATGACACCCCAAAATACATTCTGCTACTCCTTCTGAGTATGGCGATACCACATGTGTGAGACTTTTACACAGCCTGGCCACATACAGAGGCCCAGCATTGAAGTAGCATCTTTAGGCGTTCTACGAGCATAAATGACACATCTCATTTCTCAACCACCTATTACACTTTTGAAGGCCCTGGAGCACCAGGACAATGGAATTGCCCCCAAAATGACCCCATTTTGGAAAGCAAACACCCCAACGTATAATCTATGAGGCATAATGAGTCTTTTGAGCGGTTCATTTTTTTCCAGAAGTTTTTGGAAAATGTGGAAAAAAAAATGAAAACGCATTTTTTTTACACAAAGTTGTCCATTTATCAGATATTTCCAACATATAGCATGTACATAACAAAGATGACACCCCAAAATACATTCTGCTACTCCTCCTGAGTATGGCGATACCACATGTGTGAGACTTTTACACAGCCTGGCCACATACAAAGGCCCAGCATTGAAGTAGCATCTTCAGGCGTTCTACGAGCATAAATGACACATCTCATTTCTCAACCACCTATTACACTTTTGAAGGCCCTGGAGCACCAGGACAATGGAATTGCCCCCAAAATGACCCCATTTTGGAAAGCAAACACCCCCACGTATAATCTATGAGGCATAATGAGTCTTTTGAGCGGTTCATTTTTTTCCAGAAGTTTTTGGAAAATGTGGAAAAAAAATGAAAACGCATTTTTTTTACACAAAGTTGTCCATTTATCAGATATTTCCAACATATAGCATGTGTATAGCAAAGATGACACCCCAAAATACATTCTTCTACTCCTCCTGAGTATGGCGATACCACATGTGTGAGACTTTTACACAGCCTGGCCACATACAGAGGCCCAGCATTGAAGTAGCATCTTTAGGCGTTCTACGAGCATAAATGACACATCTCATTTCTCAACCACCTATTACACTTTTGAAGGCCCTGGAGCACCAGGACAATGGAATTGCCCCCAAAATGACCCCATTTTGGAAAGCAAACACCCCAACATATAATCTATGAGGCATAATGAGTCTTTTGAGCGGTTCATTTTTTTCCAGAAGTTTTTGGAAAATGTGGAAAAAAAATGAAAACGCATTTTTTTTACACAAAGTTGTCCATTTATCAGATATTTCCAACACATAGCATGTACACAGCAAAGATGACACCCCAAAATACATTCTTCTACTCCTCCCGAGTATGGCAACACCACATGTGTGAGACTTTTACACAGCCTGGCCACATACAAAGGCCCAACATCCAAGTAGCACCATCAGGTGTTCTAGGAGCATAAATGACATATATAATTTCCTGGCAACCTATCATTTTTGAAGGCCCTTCATATTTCTAACACATAGCATGTACATACCAAGAATTACAATTCAAAATAAATTTTATCGCGGAAAGGGTAAAAAAAAAAAAAAAAAAAGCATTACCTGTGCTTTTAGTAGTATCCACAGAGGAGAGCACTGGTCCAGGCAGCAGGTAGGGATGTGCTTAGCGACAGCAATGGTAATTATCCAGGCAACAGGCAGGAATATTGTCTATAGTCAGCACAAGGATATTGTCAGCACAGCAGTCCATAGAAATTGTCCAGGCAGAGACAGCCAGCACAGCCATAATATTGGTCCTGGTACACTGTTACCTGCATACACTCATTGTACCGCTCTCCAGCCCTTCATAAACATACTGCCTCTTGCTACAGATAATTATTTGCATAGTCGAGGTAGCGGTGTGGTCCGTTCATGCGGCAGGCAGAGGCATGGTGGCAGTAAGTCAGCAGCAAGCTGAGGGCCGCAATCAGGTAAGACCTGTGCACAGGTGCACAGGGGTAGAGGCTTCGACCCACCCAAATCTCTATGAAGCCTCCGGGCTCCAGACCCTAATCCGAAAACCGGAGAAAACAAAAACAAATTGTTTTCTCCATCCGGAAAAACAATTCTGGAGCCCCTCACATATGTGAGACCCCTGTGTACTACAGTAGCAGGGCAATAGATCAGTCCAAGCGGTAGGCAAAAGCATAGTCCATAAAACAGGCCAGGGTCAGTTCACGTGCAAGCAGTCCAATCGGTAGGCAGTAGCGTAGTTAATAAAACAGGCCAGGGTCAGTTTTTGTGGAAGCAGTCCAAACGGTAGGCAGAGGCATAGTAAAAAAAACAGGCCAGGGTCAGTTCACGTGGAAGCAGTCCAAACAGTAGGCAGAGGCATAGTCAAAAAAACAGGCCAGGGTCAGTTCACGTGGAAGCAGTCCAAACAGTAGGCAGAGGCATAGTCAAAAAAAACAGGCCAGGGTCAGTTCACGTGGAAGGCAGTGGCATGGTAATTTGGGGAAGCATGGAAAATGGTCAGCACTGAAAATGGGGAATTGGTTAATATTTTAGGGATGTATGATAAAGTTGGAAGCATTCACCGATGCAAAGGCCAGGTTGGGAGGGACACTGGGGACAATGGACGCTGGTATCTGTCCGAAACCCTCTTTTGGTGCACACGCGACATTTTTTTTGCCTTCTTCGGCCTGCTTCAGATGGTGGAATTTTGAAGGGGAAGTGGCGCTCATAAATTCGGCAAACAGTCTCAGAGCGAAGGTCTTCTGGAGGGGGTCCTTGGTGATAGGTGAGGGACGTGACAATTTTTTCTATGAATTTTAGAAAGGGGGCGTGGCTTTCCATGGATTTGGTGTAGACTACATAGGAATTATAAATGGCCAAATGGAAGAGATAAATTGCTACCTTCTTATACCAGAATCGGGACCTCCTTATTGACAAATAGGGCTTGATCATTTGATCATTGAAATCCACCCCCCCCCCCCCCATGTAGAGATTATAGTCTTGGACACATTTTGGCTTTTCAATGGGACCTTGTCTTCTTTGAACCTCAATTGTAGTGTCCTCATGGATGGTGGACATCATGTGCACGTCCCTTTTATCCTTCCACCTCAAGGCCAGCACTTCATTGCATCTCAATGATGCTCTTTCCCCCCTTCGCAGCTTTTTATTCGCCAGTGATTGTGGGAAGCCCTTCCTATTTTTTCTGGAGGTTCCGCAGGCCAGGGTTTTTGCCAGGTACAAGTGTCTGAAAAGGGGCAGGCTGGTATAAAAGTTGTCAAGGTATAGATGATATCCTTTGTTCAGAAGTGAGTATGCCAGGTCCCATACAATCTTTCCAGTTGTGCCCATGTAGGCCGGGCATTCAGGGGGCTGGAGCTGGGAATCTCTTCCTTCATATATGCGGAACGCATACAAATATCCCGTGGCTCTCTCACACAGTTTGTATAATTTGACTCCGTATCTGGCCCTTTTGCTAGGAATATATTGCTTTATTCCTAGCCGGCCAGAAAAGGGTACCAGGGACTCATCGACACATATATTCTGCTCGGGGACATAAAGTTCTGCAAATTGTTTGGAAAGGAAATTTATCAGTGGGCGAAGTTTATATAACTTGTCGTAATTTGGATGATTGTGGGGAGGGCACTGGGTGTTGTCGCTGAAGTGAAGAAAGCGCATTATGATGTTGTATCGGGACCTGGACATTATGGCAGAATAAATGGGCATGGCGTGCATGGGTTGGGTGGACCAATAGGTATGTCCTTCATTTTTTTTTGTAACCCCCATGTTTAGGGTGAGGCCCATAAACACTTTGAACTCATTCAAATTCAGATCTCTCCACTGAAACGGACGGGCATGTGATGATCGGGGGTTATTGGCAATATGCTGCTGGGCGTATAAATTTGTCTGGTCCACAATAAATTGCAGAAAAGTGTCGGGCAAAAATAAATGAAAGAAATCCATCTCTGAAAAATTTTGGGTGTTGGCCTGCACACCTGGCTGTGCTGTGAAAGGGGGAATAATTGGTGAAGCCGAGTCGGAAGGCAGCCATGTTGGGTTGGCAAGACCATCTGGCATATATGTAGAGGCCCTGGCTCTTGGGGGATGTGACACTCCAGTATTTGGATTAGAATTTCCTGGGCTGGTACTCAGGCGTGATGTGGCAGCACTGGTTCTGGGTCTGGGCATTTGTTGGTGGGGCCCATCGCCGGCAGCAGCGATGGTACTGGGCATTTGTTCCTGGGGCCTAACGCTGGCGGCAGCGCTGGTACTGGGCCTGGATATTTGTTCTTGGGGCCTATTGCTGGCGGCAGCGCTTGTACTGGGCCTGGGGATACAATCCTGGTTTCCAGAGTGCCGTGCCCTTTTAGGAGGGACCCATTCTTCTTCCGAATCATTTGCCGATTCACTATTCGGTTCAAATGTAGATTCGGAATCGAGATTTGATTCGGAATCGGGATTTGATTCGGAATCAGAATTTGATTCCGATGAGAACTCCCCGTTGCTCTCATCGGTCATGGAGAGGATCTGGAACGCCTCCTCACTATTGTAAAGCCTTTTGGACATGGCGCTGATGGCTGTGTGACAGGTGGCAGGTGACGGTCACTGATGGGCTGTGTGATGGGTAGCAGGTGACTTTCACTGATAGGTGATGACGGTGTGACAGGCGATGGTCACTGATGGGTGACAGGCCACGGACAGTGACAGGTAATGGTCACTGATGGCTGGCGGTCACTGATGGCTGGCGGTCACTGATGGGTGATGGCTGAAGACTGGCGGTGGCTGATGGCTGGCGGTCACTGATGGGTGACAGGTGATGGCTGATGGGTGACGGCTGGTGGTCACTGATGGGTGACGGCTGGCAGTCACTGATGGGTTACAGGTGATGGCTGGCGGTCACTGATGGGTGATGGGTGACGGCTGGTGGTCACTGATGGGTGACGGCTGGTGGTCACTGATGGGTGACGGCTGGTGGTCACTGATGGGTGACGGGTGACTGGTGGCGGTCACTGATGGGTGACGGGAGACTGGTGGCGGTCACTGATGGGTGACGGGTGACAGCTGCGGTCACTGATGGGTGACGGGTGACTGGTGGCGGTCGCTGATGGGTGACTGGTGGCGGTCGCTGATAGGTGACGGGTGACTGGTGGCTGTCACTGATGGGTGACGGGTGACTGGTGGCGGTCGCTGATGGGTGACTGGTGGCGGTCGCTGATAGGTGACGGGTGACTGGTGGCTGTCACTGATGGGTGACGGGTGACAGCTGGCGGTCACTGATGGGTGACGGGTGACAGCTGGCGGTCACTGATGGGTGACGGGTGACTGGCGCACCGCTGACGGTCACTGATGGCAGTCTCCTATGTGACAGGTGAACTTTATGGGGTGACTGTTGGGTGACAGATGACAATGGGGGGGGGCGGGGCGATCTGACAAGTGTGGTGTTGGTGCAGACACTACAGAACACAGATCGGTAACTCACTGCTCCAGGCTCTTCTCTCCTCACACTAGAAACGGTGTGTGAGGAGAGAAGCGCTGGTAACAGCTCGTTACCGCGCTGTGTTTACATTTAGTGATCGGCTGTGAAAGGATCACAGCCGATCACGTGACTAAACAGCCAGCCAATGGCTGTTTACCGGCGTCAGTGACGAGCCGTGTTCCCGGGGAACACGCCGTCACCGACGTGCACGCGCAGCGCGCTCGCGATCGCGCGCATGCGCCGTGCACATTGGGGGTGGAACCATTTGTGATCGGCCGTGACTTCATCACGGCCGATCACGTGGTAAACAGCCATGACGAATGGCTGTTCACCCTCTTCGGTGGCGAGCGGAGTCTCCGTGACACGCCGCCACCGAAGGAACGGGGATGCGCGCGCTCGATCGCGCGCATTCCCTGTTCAAAGGCGAGGACGTCATATGACGCCCTGCCGGAACAAGAGAAGCGCCGCCTGGCCGTCATTTGACGGCCGGCGGTCGGCAAGTGGTTAAAAGGATCGTTCACCTTTACAAAAAAAACTGCTTATGCAGGTAAGAGACGTCTGTAGATTAAAACAATCTGTGCAGCTGTGACTAAAAATGAATAATACCCTTGTTATAGGTGTAGGCCATTTACATATTTTATGAAGCCTGACTGGAATACTCCCAGGACGTTGCTAAGTGAGGCCTAGTCGTCACTGCTCACCTCCACCATCACAGGAGGTGATCACATCCTCTGATTCAAACCCCCTCACATTCTTTCTCTCCTCTGGTGAAGTAGCTCTGAGCTCAGCGTTTGAGAGCTCCCTCCTGTGATGGTGGAGGTGAGCAGTGACATACTTCCCAATATTTTGAGATGGGATTGAGGGACACCTATTCGCAAAAGTATGTAGGCATAGGACCAGAGCCGATCGGCCCTATAGGCACACTATGCAAGCTGCTTAGGGCCCCGCCGCTGTGGGGGGCCCCAAGACCAAGCATCCCCCCCTGCACCTCTGGCTGGCCGTTTAGAGTGCAGTGAGGAGAGGTGGGAGGAGGTGGAAGGCAGCGATCGGCAGCTCTATGGTGGAGAGGAGAAGGGAGGGGCCTCTGACCCAGGCAGGTATCAGTTTCACTTTCACTCTGCTTTAACACTGTTGCTGATGCCCGGGTCAGAGGCCCCTCCCCTCTCCGCTGTATACATTCGGAGATAAAACTACTAGCCCCAGGGAGATCCCCCTGCCTGTGGACACCATATAGCTGCCGATCGCCGCCTCCCACCTCCACCAGCCAGGTACAGGGGAACCTCTGCAAGAGGGGGAGTCAGCTGTTTGGGTGCCCAAATGTAAGAGGGGGGGGCTTTCTGGGGACCCTAATGTAGGGGGAGGCTCTCTGGGGACCCTGATGTAAGGGGAGGCTCTCTGGGGACCCTAATGTAGGGGGAGGCTCTCTGGGGACCCTGATGTAAGGGGAGGCTCTCTGGGGACCCTAATGTAGGGGGAGGCTCTCTAGGGACCCTGATGTAAGGGGAGGCTTTCTGGGGACCCTAATGTAGGGGGAGGCTCTCTGGGGACCCTGATGTAAGGGGAGGCTCTCTGGGGACCCTAATGTAGGGGGAGGCTCTCTGGGGACCCTGATGTAAGGGGAGGCTCTCTGGGGACCCTAATGTAGGGGGAGGCTCTCTAGGGACCCTGATGTAAGGGGAGGCTCTCTAGGGACCCTGATGTAAGGGGAGGCTCTCTAGGGACCCTGATGTAAGGGGAGGCTCTCTGGGGACCCTAATGTAGGGGGAGACTCTCTGAGGACACTGATTTAAGGGGGGCTGTCTGGGGACCCTTGTGTAAGGGGGGGCTCTCTGGGGACCTTGGTGTAAGGAGGGGCTCTCTGAGGACCCTGATGTAAGGGAGGCTCTCTGGGGACCTCATTCTGTTCTATATTGTTGTACTTATTCTTTGACTGTTTTGTTTAAAGGAGGGAGGATTGTTTTGGGAGCACTGAAGTGTCAGGTGTGACTGTGTGGCAATGGCAAATAGTTAACATAGCTCACAGCATCACGGGTCAAGTAGAGGGCCCCTTAGCAGAATTTTGCTTAGGGCCCCAGGGAGGTCAGGATCGGCACTGCATAGGACCCACCCCCTGCCACGCCCCTCGAAAGGCAAAATATACACACAAAAAAATTGTTAAACCCACAAGTGCTTTTTTTACCACTACTATTCCTTTATATTGGCTTTTGAAATATGCAAATGTAGCAATTTAGAAATTGGATGAAAGGTTTAGCACTGGGCAACACTATTTGAAAGATAAAAAGTGCATTTTATATACAACTACAGGGGGTCCCCGACTTAGAAACATCCGACTTACAAACGACTCCTACTTACAAACGGAGGGAGACAACAGGAAGTGAGAGGAAATCCACCCCTAGGAAGGGAAATTCACTCCTGTAAGAGTTAATATGGGAAAAAGGTGTCTCCACTGATGCTTTATCACCAGTCCATGTTTCCCTAACAGGGAGGGTTTCCGATGAGCGGAACTTCCAATTTAGGGTGGAGGTCCGCTTTAACACACATCCCTGTGGTACCCCTGTATTCAAAATAATAGTGTTAGACACCCGATCTCCTATTCTCACCATTTGTGGCCTGTTTGTCATAATCCATGAGCGCAGCAATGGACATAGGCCCAAATTTGTCAGGGACTACTGTGTTAAATGCAGAGCTAAAATCAATGAATAACATCCTAACATGTGTGTTTGAGAGATCAAGATGTGTCAAGGCAGCATGCAATGCAATAGCAATTGCATCATCTGTGCATCTATTTGCACGATAGGCAAACTGATACTTATCCAGATCAACAGGAATGCTTGCCTTAAGATGTGATAATACGAGCCTCTCAAAACATTTCACGATGATAGGAGTTAGGGCAATTGAGCGATAATCATTTAAGCATGATACTGCTGATTTTTTAGGTATTGAGACAATAGTAGTAGATTTAAAACAAGAAGGTACTGCAGCCTGCTTCAATGAAAAATTAAAAAATTTCAGTAAAAACACCTGCCACTGTGCCCATCAAACTCAGCCACAGTGCCCATCAAACGCTGCCACAGTGCCCATTAAACGCAGCCACTGTGCCCATCAAACTCAGCCACAGTGCCCATCAAACGCTGCCACAGTGCCCATTAAACGCAGCCACTGTGCCCATCAAACGCTGCCACTGTGCCCATCAAACGCAGCCACTGTGCCCATCAAACGCTGCCACTGTGCCCATCAAACGCTGCCACTGTGCCCATCAAACGCTGCCACTGTGCCCAAACGCAGCCACTGTGCCCATCAAATGCTGCCACTGTGCCCATCAAATGCTGCCACTTTGCCATCAAACGCTGCCACTGTGCCCATCAAATGCTGTCACTGTGCCCATCAAACGCAGCCACTGTGCCCATCATATTCTGCCACTGTGACCATCATATGCTGCCACTGTGCCCATCAAATGCTGCCACTGTGCCATCAAACGCTGCCACTGTGCCATCAAACACTGCCCCTGTGCCCATAAAGTGCTGCCACTGTGCCCATCAAATGTTCCCACTGTGCCCATCGAATGCTTTTACTAGGATAAGGCATGGATCCATGTCCCTGCTTTGCAGAAACACAGGATCAATGTCTTTCCTACTGACAGAACGGTGATCTACCTTGTTTACATAGGCAGATCGTAGTTCTCATGGCTTTTTTCAGCGGGAACGTGGGTGAACGCAGTTCCGGCACCTCCAGCACCAAATGTATGTAACAGCAAGGGATGTGCTGGATGGTCTATTGATGCTGTCTGCTGGGGGATTCATGGTCACTGGTGGGAATCTGTTTTTATGTGAGGGGTTATTATTGCTTGTGGGGGATCTGTTGTTGCTGGAGGGGGAGTTTCTTATGGTGCTTGTAGGATCTACTGTTCAGGGAGAGGTCTATAGTTGCTGGCTGCTGGAGGGTCTATTAATGCTGACCGCTGGGAGATCTCTGGATGCTGCTGGGGGGGGTCTAATGTTGCTGGGGTGGATCTTTTGTTGCTGAGGGTGGTATTTTCTTGTGGATGGTCCATTGTTTCTGTGTGGGGGGGTCTATTGTGTGGAGAACTATTGTTGCTGGGGTGGGGTCTATTGTTGCTGGGAGGGGAACCTATTGTTGTTGGGGTGTCACCTTATCAGTGCCAACTCATCTGTGCCCATTGGTGCCGCCTCATCAGTGCCAGTCAGTGAAGGAGAAAACTAAATTTTATAACAGAAACAAAGAAAACCTTTTTTTTTTTTCCAAAATTTCGGTCTTTTTTAGATTGTTTAGCAAAAAATAAACACCGCAGAGGTGATCAACAACCCCCAAAAGAAAGCTCTATTTGTGGGGAAAAAATGATAAAAATGTAGTTCGGGTACAGTGTTGTATGACCGCGCAATTGTCATTCAAAATGCGACAGCGCTGAATGCTGAAAATTGTCCTGGGCAGGAAGGGGCGAAAGTGCCTGGTATTGAAGTGGATAAGCGACGCAGTGCCGCATCCCCAAAAAATGGCCTGGTCATTAAGGGGGTAAATCCTTTCGGGGCTGAAGTGGTTAAGGGTGTTTTTGAGTGCAGACACTTAAATAAGCAGTGCAAGGAGCAAAGTGCGGTAATCACAGTAACCAATCCAAATTCACTGTGCAGAAGCTGGATTCTAATTGGATGCGATAGGTTCGGCACGTAGCGCCTTGCCCTGATTCATGTGCGCATCTTCTCAATCAATATCTAATTATTCGATTTTTAATGGCTTTGTGACTTTTTGGCTCGATTGGTTTGAAATCCGTCTTTTGGGTTATTATTTGGTTTGAGTGTTATTTCGTTTCATTGATTTTTGTGAATAAAATATTTTTCCATTTTTTTTTTCTTACAGTTTCACTGAATGGCGCTTAGAAACCCACTTAAAGCAAACTGGTGATATACTTTATGACAGGTGGTAAACCTAATTACATGGTAGTTAACAGCAGGTATCTAGAGTTACCTGCAACTGCCACTGTATTCTCCAATAGCCCCAAACCCGGGTCCCTCAATATGTAAATATTGCTTTTAGCTGAAAAATCAAAGCAGAAAAATCAAACCTGTCCCTGATTTCAAGGGACTGTCCCTGATTTGGAGTAATGTCCCTCTGTCCCTCATTCCTAGACATGTGCAATTAGTTTATTTTTTTTTTCGTTTTTCATTAAAATTCGTTATATTCGCTATCGTACGAATGATTCGCTAAAAATTTTAACGAATAACGAATGTTCGAATCAAACGAATCCGAAAAACAACGAAAATCCGAAATAACCAAATTAGAAACAACGAAACTACGAAAGAAGAAAATCCGAAAATCCGAAAATTCGTACATTCGTAACTTTTTTTTTTGTTGAATTGGTAATTTGTCTCTTACAATGGCGCTGCTTAACGTGCTTCGAATGGATTGAACGAAAAAATTCGTACATTCGTAACTTTTTTTTTTTTTTGCGATTCTGAATTTTCCGTGTCCCTTACAATGGAGCTGCTTAACGTGCTTCGAATGGATTGAACGAAAAAATTCGTACATTCGTAATTTTTTTTTTTCGATTCGTAATTTTCCGTGTCTCTTACAATGGCGCTGCTTAACGTGCTTCGAATGGATTGAACGAAAAAATTCATACATTCGTAACTTTTTTTTCGATTTGTAATTTTCCGTGTCTCTTAAAATGTAATAATAGCATACACATTACTTAAAATTATGAATTATGCTCCGATTACGAATCTACGAAAACAATGTTACGAAAGTACGAATAAATCAATCTAACGAAAGTACGAATGTAACTAAATCTACGAAAATACGAATGCGTACGAATTTCGAATAAACGAAAATTAAACTAACGGAAAAAACGAATCAACGAAAAAATAACTCTTACGAAAATACGAATCGTTACGAATACGAACACTGACGACTTACGAATTTACGAATCGTTACGAATCAACGGAAACTAAAGAAACGAAACGAAAATAAACAAATTTTTCTATTGTGCACATGTCTACTCATTCCTCCTCATTTGTCCCTCATTTTGGTCTGATCTATATAGATGTATATAAAATGCACTTTTTATCTTTCAAAAAGTGTTTCCCAGTGCTAAACCTTTCATCTGATTTCTAAATTGCTGCATTTTTAAATTTCAAAAGCCAATATAAGGGAATAGTAGTGGTAAAAAAAAGCACTTGTGGATTTAACTAATACATTTTTTTGTATAATTCTCCTTTAAGGGACGTGGCAAGGGGTGTGTCCCATGCCTACATACTTTTTCTAATAGGTGTCCCTTGTTCCCATCGCAAAAAGTTGGGAGGTATGCTCCAGCAACCAGCAACAACAGACCTCTCCCTCAACAGTAGATCCCTCACAGCAACAATTGACCCCCCCCAGCAACAATAGACCCATCCCTCAACAATAGATTCAGCAACCCAGCAGCATTAGATCCCCCAGCAGCCATCATCAATGGACTGCTCAGCACACCCCAGCCCGCCTTGCCATTACCTACTGTACATTCAGTGTTGGAGCTGCTGGAACTGCGTTCCTCCCACGTTCCTGCTGAAAAAAAGCCCTGATAATACTAATAGTATATTTAATAATATAATAATAATAATCAGGGCTTTTTTTCCGGGGGAACTTGGTGGAACTCAGTTCCACCACCTCCGGCTCAGACCCTTGGGGGTGGTGGGCTGCTCACCACAATCACTTGTAAACACATAAGTCCGGTTTCTGTGTTTACAAGTGACAGCTCTGCACTCTGTGTGTAACCCCTTCTGAACTCTGCACTCTGTGTGTAATGCAATCCTGGTAATTAACCTCTTCCCACCCGCCCACTGCCATATGACGGCGGGACAAGATATCTCTCATTCTGGGCCGCCGTCATATGACGTGATTTCCTTCTCTGGCTACTAGGGAGCGCACGTGCCCGGTCCCGATGCCCGGTCCCGGTCTGCTGGGCACCCGCAATTGCCCAGTAACTGTGCAGGACCGTGGATCTGTGTGTGTAAACACACAGATCCGTGTCCTGTCAGAGGAGAGGAGACCGATGGTGTGTCCCTTGCACATAGGGACAACGATTGGTCTCCTCCCCAGTCAGTCCCCTCCCCCCACAGTTAGAATCACTCCCATAGGGAACATCTTAACCCCTCAATCACCCTCTAGTGTTAACCCCTTCCCTGACAGTCACATTTACACAATAATCAATGCTTTTTCATAGCACGGATCGCTGTATAAATGTGAATGGTCCCAAAAATGTTTAAAAAGCATCTGATATGTCCGCCGCAATATCGCAGTCACGATAACAATCGCAGATCGCCGCCATTACTAGTAAAAAAAAAAATAATAATAATAAAAATGCTATAAATCTATTCCCCTATTTTGTAGACGCTAAAACTTTTGCGCAAACCAATCAATATAAGCTTATTGCGATTTTTTTTACCAAAAATATGCAGAAGAATACGTATCGGCCTAAACTGAGGGAAAAAAAATAATTGGATATTTATTATAGCAAAAAGTAAAAAATATTGTGTCTTTTTGAAACTTGTCACTCTTCTTTTGCTTATAGCGCAAGAAATAAGAACCACAGAGGTGATCAAATACCACCAAAAGAAAGCTCTATTTGTGGGGGAAAATGTTTCAAAATTAATTTTTTTTCATTCAAAGTGCGACAGCGCTGAAAGCTGAAAAATGGTTTGGGCAGGAAGGGGGTGTTTGTGGTTAAAGGGGAGTTCCAGGCATTTTAAAAGTCAGCAGCTACAAAAAGTGTAGTTGCTGACTTTTAATAAACAGACACTTACCTGTTCCACGGTCCAGCGATGCGGCCGAACGGGGTGTCGCTCCTCTCCCCCTCCTCTTCGCCTGGCGCCTCCATTGCCACTCAGGGCCCCCGGCCGTGACAGCTTTCGTCTTCACGGCCGGGCACGCACGGCGCATGCGCGAGTCGCGCTGCGCTCCCGGAGTGGATAGGCGATCTCCTGGGACCTGTCACGTGTCCCAGGAGATTGCCTAGAGGGAGGAGTCGCCTAGGCGGTTCCTGGGCGGAAGAAGGAAGTGGGACAGGAAGTCCCCCTCCTAATGAAGCCCCCACTCCCCCCCAAAAAATTTACATGCCAAATGTGGCATGTAAGGGGGTGAGGAGTGCTTAAAGCGGAAGTTCCATTTTTGGGTGGAACTCCGTTTTAAAGCCTCTTTAAGACCCTCCTACTGTTCGTGAAATTTGACTGACCACACCCACTATTGTGATTTGGAGGGTGTGTGTGGGTGGAGGGGTTTTGGGGGGGTCGTGGTTGAGTTCCAGCACCTATTGTTTGAGAAAAAAAGCCCTGATAATAATAATAACAACCATAACATAAATAATAATAATAATAATTGCAAAAATATAAACTCCCATGCATCACATACATTTGCACTTTTTTTTTATACAACAAAGAAGAACTGATTAGTTAGATTTAACTCTAATTATGGTTTATTTATATGTTTGTATATTATTGGGATTTGTTTAGTTAATGCATATTTGGTTGGTAGATATTTGTCCAAATTACAAAAACCTAGAATATACATCTGATGCTAAGTCTGCTATAAAACAATAGAAACATAGAAAATTGACGGCAGAAAAAAGACCAAGTGGTCCATCAATTCTACCTCTTTATTTTTATTTTTTATGTATATGTGTTTTTGTATTTTATTTTTCATTGTTAAATCAAAAATTAGTAGAAACAGAAAGAGAATTTAATGGATTCAGAAACAGTGGCCAATGCTATACTGGAAATGATCCCTCTAAGCTTTTACATAACACGCCGTATTTACTGTTAAACAGGCTCCTCCCTTATCTCGCAGACCGATCAGAAAAACGCCTGTTTTTCTTTCACACACCTACAAACATTACCAACAGGTTTTCTTCCACATTTTACTTGTCAATATTATTTGTTCACCTTCATATAAACATATCGAGGATGCTGGCTAAGCTCTGTTTGCATTTAAATGAGCCACATAACATATTATCAATGTTATTTCACAAAAACATCAATTCCTCCATTACAAAGACATGTTGGATCTGATTCTTTAACCGCTTCAGCTTGCAAATATGATGCATTGAAAAAGTATTCATACCCCTTGAGATTTTCCACATTTTGTCATGTTACAACCAAAAACGTAAATGTATTTTATTGGGATTTTATGCGATAGACCAACACAAAGTGGCACATAATTGTGAAGTGAAAGGAAAATGATAAATGGTTTTAAATTTTGTTTACAAATAAATATGTGAAAAGTGTGGCGTGCATTTGTATTCAGCCCCCTTTACTCTGATACCCCTAACTAAACTCTAGTGGAACCAATTGCCTTCAGAAGTCAGCTAATTAGTAAATAGAGTCCACCTGTGTGTAATTTAATCTCAGTATAAATACAGATGTTCTGTGAAGCCCTCAGAGGTTTGTTAGAGAACCTTAGAGAACCTTAGTGAACAAACAGCATCATGACGGCCAAGGAACACACCAGACAGGTCAGGGATAAAGTTGTAGAGAAGTTTTAAGCAGGGTTAGGTTATAAGAAAATATCCCAAGCTTTGAACATCTCACGGAGCACTGTTCAATCCATCATCTTAAAAAGGAAAGAGTATGGCACAACTGTAACCCTACCAAGACATGGCCGTCCACCTAAACTGATATGAACAGAAAAAGTATTTCTCCTGCGCTCGTGCAGGCGGTATTAGTATGGAATGGTAGTACTTTCAAATGGTGGGAAGTAGAGGATGATCATACGCAGGGATCATGTCTAACTTTTAATGTTAATTTTGTAACCTAGTTTTTATGAATACGTAGTAACTTTTTTGTATTTATCCACTTTATATAATAATAAACTGTATTATCTTGATTCAAGCGTTATATCACGCACCTTCCACCCCTTTCTTTCACTCGTCTACCTAAACTGACAGGCCAGGCGAACATTTATCAGAGAAGCAGCCAAGAGTCCCATGGTAACTCTGGAGGAGCTGCAGAGATCCACAGCTCAGGTGGGAGAATCTGTCCACAGGACCACTATTATGCCGCATACACACAATCAAACTTTTCGACAGCAAAGGTCCGACGGAACGAATCCGCTGGACAATTCGATCGCGTCTGGGCTTCATCGAACCTTTGCTGTCCAAAAATCAGACGGACTTTAGAAATAGAACATGTTTCAAATTTTTCCGCCGGAACTTCGCCGGACCCAGTTCCTATCCGCCCGTCTGTATGCTGGTCCGACGGACGAAAACCGGTGTTGTATCATTATCCGTCCCCCATCACGAAGTGTCCGAGGTGTACTGCGCATGCGCAGCACACAGGACACCCTGATTCCGAAAATTGCAGAGGATGAACGGCGCCTGCGCCGTGAGTCCACTTTCAAGCCCCACCATCCAAGTGGACATAGAGTTAGAATATAAAAGAGCCGAGCGCAGCGAGGCCGTGCCCGAAGCGTGGCGAGCGAAGCGAGCCCGCGAGGGGCCCTCTAAGTTTGACTAACCCTATGTCCGCTTGGATGCTGGGGGCTTCACCTCGACTCACGGCGCAGGCGCCGTTCATCTTCCGACAATTTCCGAAAATCTTCTTGATCCGTACTGCGCATGCGCTGCGCAGTACACTTCGGACACCTAGTGACAGCCGGACACTTGGTGATAGAACACCGGCACTAGGGCAGCTATTGGCTACTGGGTATGAACTTCCTTATTCTAGTCCGGTCGTACGTCATCACTTTCGATTCTGTCAGACTTTGGTGTGATTGTGTGTGTCCAAGTCCGTTCGTTAGGAACGGAAGTCCGTCGCAAAAACCGTCGGACCTAGTCTGCCAGAAATTCCTGTCGCGTGTACGCGGCATTAGTCATGCACTCCACAAATCTGCCCTTTATGGAAGAGTGGCAAGAAGAAAGCCATTGTTGAAAGAAGGGTTGGAAGAGAGTCTAGATTAGCGCAGGTTCACAGTATTCTACAACATATATGTAATCTTATAAATAATTATATACCTTATTGTGTAAATACTACAAATGAAAAAAACAGTGTACAAAACCCCAATAGCTAAAGTGCAAGTGCAATACCCAATAGCTAAAGTGCAACAAAATGCGAAAATCAATACTGTATGAATTATGAAAGTAAAAATAAATGATATTAGCCTACTAAATAAATAGCAAGTAGAGAGCAAAAAATGCAACAATGTGCAAAACACCATATTATATGTGGATACAAAATTGTGCAAAAAAGCTAAGAAAAGGTGCTAAAATTGCAATGTAATCATCAAAATTGTAGAATTAGTGCAAGTCCAAACTAATATAAATAAAAATAAAATCACGAATATACAAACATTGTGAGTGATACCCCTCCCATATGTAAATGTGCCTCAACCTATCGTATATATATATATATGATGAAAAAATATATAAAAATGTGCAAGCAATGTTAGAAAGTTCCCAAAAATATTAATGATGGTAAGTGAGAGGTGAAATATTTCAATGATGTGAAGGCTAACCAAGCCACCAACCACCAGTGTTCAAACAGTGATTCCCTCACCAATGTCACTAAAAGACCTTAACAGCCGGGACCGCAAGCCTTCCAATAGCCTCTGCTATGTTCTGCTGTATTCAATCAGTCCGATGTATTTCTCGCCATGGAACACACGATGAATGAGGATAAAAAAGAAAAAATGCTTCTCATAGCGTACCACAATTCAGACAGGCATTCACACAACACGGGTTCCAACCCCTCAAAAATGGCAGCCGCTCCATTCAGACGTCAATAGACGAAACGAATGTAGAGTGAGACAGGGACGCTGACGGTATCGCATTAGGCTCTTTTTTCACTTTACAGGTATTAGCAATTGAATACTGATTTATATTAAAATGAAGCTTTTTTTTGTGAGTCTCTTAGTGAATAAAATCAATCAGCATACTATATCCCACCCCCATATTGTTTAGCGATAGGAGGACATAGAGGAGGAGGGAGGGAGGGGAGTGTCATTCAGCACTCTGCATACACCCACATGTGTGACTCTATAGTCATATTGGCTGCACAGATAAGGAAAAGAGGAAATGAAGAACTTAGAAGGGAACTGAAATATAAGCATGCTCCGTAGAGGACACCAGCTGGTCTACACAATCTCAGCCTGCAATGGGGACACAGAGAAGATGGGAGGGACAGCTGAAAGCAGGATCAACCAGGTACATTTCACTCTACACAAAACGAATGGGGTAGAAGACACTGTTATGGGGATGGGGGAATGTGAAGGGGGCAGGAAGACACAGCTATGGGGAGGCAGAGGACACTACTGTGGGGGTGGGGGGAAACTATTGTGGGGAGGGGCAGAGGACACTACTGTTGGGGGAGGGGATGCTGTAAAGGTGAGCAGAGGGCACTAGTGAGGGAACTAGGACACTCTGTTGTGTTTTTATCGAGGACTTGATAGTTTTTTGTTTTTTTTAAAGGCACCCCCCCCTCCCAGGGGTCTTTGATATCCTTCATGTTGTGCAGGTAGAGCTCAACCTCTGGAAGGTTGCTTACCTCTGCTTTAGTGGCTTTGTGAATATGAACACTCTGTTACATAGCATAGTTTTTCATGGTCAACAAAGGGTAAATATTAACAGTTGGGGAAAAAAAGTAAAAAATAAATAAAATAAAAACTGAGCAAGAAAATGATAGTTAAAGTGTTACTAAACCCACAACAGAAAAATCTGTCTGTATATGCAGTAAAGCATGCTTGTTATACTCACTGTGGAACCTAAGGAGTTAATCCTGCTCTATGTGTAAAAAAGCAGTTTGATCCTGTCTTCTATGATCCTCCCCTTCTTCTACAGTCCCCAATCCATCTGCTCATAGAATCGAGCCTTGGAAGCACTCTGCACATGCTCAGTTTGGTGAGTATTGCTAGAGAGTTTATTGTTTTTCCATGTGATCAGCATAGGTCCAATCAGCACTGTCCAGACAGAGGGTCAGGGGTCATGCAACATCATAGGACAGTCAGAAGTCACAAGACTGCCATATACTGCTGATTGCTGATGAGAAAAGGTATTTAGTAGTTTATTTTTTTATATTTCTGTGTTCTGTGTACTGTGCAAGACCAGATATAGAGAATGCCGGGTCCTGGGTTTAGTAACACTTTAAGGGGAGAAGGGGAAGAAGGAGTTATTTAGGGCTTATTGGGGTAAACTAGGGGTCAATAAGGGGTTAAATAGGAACACATGTTATTTTAAATCTGTCAGGTTGCTTTAACGGATATAGTATGCAGATAAAAATCCATCTCTTTTGATCAACAGAGTAGATACATACGCAACGATGATGCTTTGTATCTCAGGTCTGAACCATGTTTTTTTGAATACTGTTTTGGAAGGTCTGTTTTCTGACAGCAGCAGCTATTACAGCTGCTTTATTTAAAGAGCAATTCAATCAAAATAAGTACTTGAATATGACGAATATGACATGGACAGTGAAAGGAGAAACAGCACAGTGATTAATTCATCTCTCTATCACTTTGCTCTCTCCTCCTATCAACATGCCTCTTGTCAGTACATGAACTGATTGGCTATTGCTCTGCTCTCCCCTCCTATCAGCATGTCTCTCGTCAGTACATGAACTGATTGGCTATTGTTCTGCTCTCCCCTCTTATCAGCATGTCTGTCGTCAGTACATGAACTGATTGGCTATTGCTCTGCTCTCCACTCCTATCAGCAAGTCTCTTGTCAGTACATGAACTGATTGGCTTCATGTGCATCTCCTTCATCTCACACTCCAGCCCTGCTATACAGGGACTACAGGAGTCTGATACTAGGGCACGTCCAGGTACTTATTCTGCTTGCATTAACCTCTTGCTGACTGGGTAAAGCATATATGTGACGGAAAAAAAAGGGGGGGGGTTTAACATCCACCATACATATGCGTCCATGTGTCGCCTGATGTTGTACACACTGAGTTGTGTCACCAACAGCTTACATAGCTCCCAACTGTCCCTCATTTCGAGGGACTGTCCCTGATTTGGAGCAATGTCCCTCTTTCCTCCTCATTTGTCCCTCATTTTGGTCTGATCTGTATACTTGTATATAAAATGCACTTTTTATCTATCAAAAAGTGTTTCCCAGTGCTAAACCTTTCATCTGATCTCTAAATTGCTGCATTTGTAAATTCCAAAAGCCAATATAGAGGAATAGTAGTGGTAAAAAAAGCACTTGTGGGTTTAACCAATCTTGTTTTTTTTTTGTACAATTCTCCTTTAAGGGGTCGTGGAAAGGGGGGTGTCCTATGCCTGCATACTTTTGCTGATAGGTGTCCCTCATTCCCATCTCAAAAAGTTGGGAGGTATGAGCTTATGGTCATGGCTCGGGTGCCAGCAGGATGGGTGGTCAAGTGATATAAAAATGATTTAGCAATAAAGACCACTTAAAGCGGGACTGTACTGAAAACATTTTTTTTAAAAGCCAGCAGCTACAAATACTGCAGCTGCTGACTTTTAAAAAATGGACACTTACCTGTTCCAGGGTCCAGCGGTGTCGGCAGCAGAGGCCGATCGATCGCTCGTCTCTCTGCTGTAGCCAGCGCCATTCTCGGTGAGGGAATCAGGAAGTGGCTTCACTTCCCGATTCCCTACTGCGCATGCGCGAGTCGCGCGGCGCAATGAGAATCTTCAGCGCTGTCTGCCGGGACACGTGTGTGTCCCGGCAGACAGCGCGCCGGGACAGGAAGCTGCGTAAACTCCCGTGGGAGTTTATGCCCGAAAGTGGGTGCAGATACCTGTCTTAGACAGGTATCTGCACCCCACTGAAAGGTGTTAAATGTGACACCGGAGGGGGGGGAGGGTTCTGAAAAGCGGGAGTTCCACTTTAGGGTGGAATCCCGCTTTAAAGTGTAACTTCATCCAAAATGGTAATGGTTTGCACCCCCCCCCCCCTTTTCTTTAACAATTTCCTCTTTTTGGAGGGGGGGGGGAGGGAAGGGAGCGGGTACCTGGTTTTGACAGGTACCCGCTCCCACTTTCGGTGGGATCGCTGCGGCGATCTGAGTGGAAGTTCCGCCCCTCTCCTATCCCTGTAGCCTTCTGGGACACATCACAGGTCCCAGATGACTGCCGGACCATTCACAAAGCACAGCGGCAATGGAAAGCTGGCTGAGATGCTGATTAAAGCCCCGAATCCCTGGACAGGTAAGTGTCCTTATATTAAGAGTCAGCAGCCACAGTATTTGTAGCTGCTGACTTTTAATTTTTTTTTTTGGGGGGGGGGGGGGACTGGAGCTCCTCTTTAAGGGGGCATTAGGGGGTTAAAAATAAATTTAATGATTCAATAAGAGTTCAGCTTTAACTGTAGTTCTCACACTGTAATACCATAATCCGGCATCTGATTCCTAATGTACAGGAGTTATTAGAGAATCCACAAGAGCTCCGCTATAGTCTCTTGGGGGGGGGTGCTGCTATCTTTCAGCAGGATCATTGCAGGACATCACACAAAGCACATGGGGAAGGAAGTGACCTTGATTTTATCAGACTAATGAGATCTTCCAGGCACTTTGTACCCTCCGTACAGGGCAATAAATCACTCTGAGTGTATTACACAATTCTCACAGCTGCTATCTGTGGGATCTCAAGTGCAAAAGACAAACATGGATATTAATTACACAATAAGGTCTATTATGTCATAAAGTGTCACCGAGAGGACTTCAGATAATAGAACAGAAGTGGATGGAAGGATTCAGATATAAGAACAAAAGTGGATGGAAGGATTCAGGTAATAGAACAGAAGTGGATGGAAGGATTCAGATAATAGAACAGAAGTGGATGGAAGGATTCAGGTAATAGAACAGAAGTGGATGGAAGGATTCAGATATAAGAACAAAAGTGGATGGAAGGATTCAGGTAATAGAACAGAAGTGGATGGAAGGATTCAGATAATAGAACAAAAGTGGATGGAAGGATTCAGATAATAGAACAGAAGTGGATGGAAGGATTCAGGTAATAGAACAAAAGTGGATGGAAGGATTCAGATAATAGAACAAAAGTGGATGGAAGGATTCAGGTAATAGAACAAAAGTGGATGGAAGGATTCAGGTAATAGAACAGAAGTGGATGGAAGGATTCAGATAATAGAACAAAAGTGGATGGAAGGATTCAGATAATAGAACAGAAGTGGATGGAAGGATTCAGGTAATAGAACAGAAGTGGATGGAAGGATTCAGGTAATAGAACAGAAGTGGATGGAAGGATTCAGGTAATAGAACAGAAGTGGATGTGGAAGGATTCAGGTAATAGAACAGAAGTGGATGGAAGGATTCAGGTAATAGAACAAAAGTGGATGGAAGGATTCAGGTAATAGAACAGAAGTGGATGGAAGGATTCAGATAATAGAACAAAAGTGGATGGAAGGATTCAGATAATAGAACAGAAGTGGATGGAAGGATTCAGGTAATAGAACAGAAGTGGATGGAAGGATTCAGGTAATAGAACAGAAGTGGATGGAAGGATTCAGGTAATAGAACAGAAGTGGATGGAAGGATTCAGGTAATAGAACAGAAGTGGATGTGGAAGGATTCAGGTAATAGAACAGAAGTGGATGGAAGGATTCAGGTAATAGAACAGAAGTGGATGGAAGGATTCAGGTAATAGAACAGAAGTGGATGGAAGGATTCAGGTTCTTCACATCTAAAAAAAACAGCCGCTGTGGAAGGATGGGGAATTGGAGAAGAGGACAATGGGAAACAAGCATTACTGTCTAAACAAATCATTCGCTATAGTTCAGAAGCTGGGAGAGATCTTCTCAAGACCTCCTACTCTCAAGCTCCCTCGTCTCCTCCTTCCATGCTCATCTCCAGGATTTCTCCAGAGCCTCTCCCATCCTCTGAAACTCGCTACCTCCACCGGTCCAGCTATCCCCTACTCTTGCTACCTTCAAGCGATCCCTGAAAACTAATTTCTTCAGGGAAGCCTTTCAAGCCTCCAACTGATCTTCTACCACTTCCATCAGCTCATTCCCCACAGTTACAACCTTTTGTACCACCTGCCCCACCCTATTAGATTGTAAGCTCTTCTGAGCAGGGCCCTCTTAATGCTCTTGTATTTTATTGTATTATAACCGTATTTTCTCCCTTTTATATTGTAAAGCGTGGTGTAAACTGTTGGCGCTATATAAATCCTATATAATAATAATATGAATAGTGATGGACGAACATCTAACGGGCACAAATGTTTGCGAACCGCAGGTTCGCGGTGGGTCCCATTCATTTTAATGGCAGGCGAACATTAAAAACCTCCAGGTCATATTTGCAGCCACAAAATACTTACTAGCTGTGCACACATAGTCCCACAACATGGACACTGACATACCAGAAGTATTAAGCGAATCTGGGGATCGACAACGACAAGCATTCTTTTTTTATATGTGAAATTTCATTGGTGGTAGTGTCTTTGGGGGTGCACACAGCAGAGAGTGAAGAGGGTGCAGATAGAGAGGATGAGGAGGGTGCAGAAGAGTAAGGCTGAGTGAGCCACTCAACCAAGTCTGGTGCGTCCTTTGACCTAATCGAACGCACCTTCTGCAACTTCCCACTTTGGCTCAAAAAGTCTCTAGAGAAGTGCAGTTTATGTGGAAGAAGGTATATAACACCCCGCTTCAATCTGTCGTTTTGGGGGGCCACTGGTCTATCACACCAGTTATAATACTTTTTTCTAATTGCGTTTGTCACTCTTTGTAGTATCGCTGCAGAACCGCTCAGCAGTCACAATGCTGCACAGTAGAAATGCACTATACTATGCTTTCTACATTTGAAAGTATGTTATACCTGAATTACACCCCAATATACTGCACACCAAATAGTACACCTATACCAGTCCTTAAAAGGACTTTTGTGGACCTATATTCGTTAGCGATTTGTGTCGCTACAATCTGTCCCTGCGACACACAGCAACCTCTCCCTACACTGACAAAAGAGCTGCACTACCGCTCAGCAGTCACAATGCTGCACAGTAGAAATTTCTATATTTGAAAGTATATTATAAGTGTATTACACCCCTATATACTGTACACCTATACCAGTCCTTAAAAAGACTTTTGTGGACCAAATAGCTAGTGATTACAGACTGTCCCTGCTCCACACAGCAACCTCTCCCTACACTGACAAAAGAGCTGCAGAACCGCTCAGCAGTCACAATGCTGCATAATAGAAATGCACTATAACATGCTTTCTATATTTGAAAGTATATTATAAGTGTATTACACCCCTATGTACTGTACACTTATACCAGTCCTTAAAAGGACTTTTGTGGACCAAATAGCTAGTGATTACAGACTGTCCCGGCTCCACACAGCAACCTCTCCCTACACTGACAAAAGAGCTGCAGAACCGCTCAGCAGTCACAATGCTGCACAGTAGAAATGCACTATAACATGCTTTCTATATTTGAAAGTATATTATAAGTGTATTACACCCCTATGTACTGTACACCTATACCAGTCCTTAAAAGGACTTTTGTGGACCTAATAGCTAGTGATTACAATCTGTCCCTGCGACACACAGCAGCCTCTCCCTACACTGACAAAAGGCAGAATGTAAAATGGCAGCCAGATCAGGTCTATTTATAAGGTAGGGGGTATGTATGTCCATGTGCTGAAATGTCTCAATTTGCTGTCCTGTACCACATGATGGATGTGTCATGGGTCAAAGTTCTTCACAATGTAAAAGAATATGTCGGCCGCGAACAGCGCCATATGTCCGCCGGTTTGGCGAATAGCGAACGCGCAAAGTTCGCAGCGAACCGAACCGCAAGGCCATCTCTAAATATGAAGTGGTTGGACATCCTATTCCAACCCCATGACCAATAATATAGAATTGGCCCCCATTTGCAGCTATAACAGCCTCCATTCTTCTGGGAAGGCTGTCCACAAGATTTTGGCGTCTGTCTGTGGGAATTTGTGCCAATTTAGCCAAAAAGCATTTGTGAGGTCAAGCACTGGTGTTTATTGAGAAGACCTGGCTTGCAATTGGCATTGCAATTCCTCTCGAAGATGTTCAGTAGGGTTGAGGTCAGGGCTCTGTGCAGGACACTCTTAAGTTCCTTCAAACCACACTCATCTAACCATGTCTTATGGAACTGACTTTGTGCACATGGGCACGACCATGCTGGAGCCCAAATTGTTGCCACAAGTATGGAAGCTCACAATTGTTTAAGATGTCTTTGCATGTTATAGTATTAACAGTATCCTTCACTGGAGATACCTGAACTCCATAATTTGGGGGGGGGGGGGGGGATATCAACATACCTTTGGACATATACTAGAGTTATGCTCAGCTGCCCACAAACCTTTGGTCATAGTGTCTGCCTTCAAAGTCAGTGCTGCAGAAATTGGATCAGCATGTCAGCCAGACTGCAAGCAATTTAAAACGAAACTCAACCATGACAGCTTCCATAGTCACTTAGTACAGGTTTCTTTAATGGCAATGTACTGTGTACTGTGTATTTGCAGATAATGTATTGTGGTCAGGACTAAATATATATTTATGTCCGTTAAAAAATGACATATTTCAGTTTTCAAGTTATGCTATGTTAACCACTTCAATACTGGGGACTTTCACCCCCTTCCTGCCGAGGCCAATTTTCAGCTTTCAGCGCTGTCACATTTTGAATGACAATTGCGCGGTCATGCAGCACTGTAACCATATTACATTTTTAGCTTTTTTGAGACAGATGGAGCTTTCTTTTGGTGGTATTTAATCACCACTGGGTTTACATTTTTTTGCTAAACAAATAAAAAAAGAGTGAAAATTTTGAAAAATAAAAAGTTGGTAGGTGGCACTGATGGGCACTGATGAGGAGGCAGCACTGATGGGCACTGATAAGTGGCACTGATGAAGAGGCACTATTATGCAGCACTGATGGGCACTGATAAGTGGCACTGATGAAGAGGCACTATTATGCAGCACTGATTGGCACTGATAAGTGGCACTGATGAAGAGGCACTATAATGCAGCACTGATTGGCACTGATAAGTGGCACTGATGAAGAGGCACTATTATGTAGCACTGATTGGCACTGATAAGTGGCACTGATGAAGAGGCACTATAATGCAGCACTGATTGGCACTGATAAGTGGCACTGATGATGAGGCACTGATGGGCACTGATGGGCGACACTGATAGGCAGCATTTATGGGCACTGATAGGCGGCACTGATATGCAGCACTGATAGGTGGGCACTGATAGGCGACACTGATAGGCAGCATTTATGGGCACTGATAGGCGGCACTGATGAGGAGGCACTGATGGACACTGGCAGGCATCACTGAGGCGGACTGAAAGACAGCACTGATTGGCATCACTGGTGGCCCTTACTGGTGGGCACTGACAGGCATTGTTTATGGGGCTGCACTGATAACCATTGCACTAATTATCAGTACAGATGTCCCCATTGAAGAAAGCCGCTTATCGGCTCTCCTCTCCTCACGCGCTGTCAGCGTGAGTAGAGGAATGCTGATAACTGGCACTTACTATTTACGCTGTGATCAGCTGTGATTGTACACAGCTGATCACATGGTAAAGAGCCCCCGTTATAGGCTCTCTACTGTGATTGGAGATGTGATGTGTCCGAGGGACATGCCGCATCACAGATCACTGCACTGTACGGCCCTGGGGGAACACACGAACGGTTTGTTCTGAAGAATGATATATGATGTCAACTCAGAACAATGAAACCCCCTGCCCTGGTCATCATTCTTCTATAAGGTGGGGCGGGAAGTGGTTAAAAGAGAAGTATGGCAATGTTTTTTTTTTTTTTTTAGAATCATACTTCCCTATGTGGATGCAGCATCGGCCCCCCGCTGGCTCTAACACTGAGAACCGAGCGATCAATCGTCGCCGATCGCTTGGTTCTCAACAATTGAACTAGTGCAGTTAATTTCGTTCTGAATTGAAATTCGTACAAATTTTCCGTTATTCAGAAATTTGGATGTATCTGAATATCCGAATTACAATAGTAGCGAATTTAAATGAAACTAAAATTTTGGACGAAATTCACTCAAATAGTTTTTGGAATTGAATTTGAATTTCAGAAGAGAATAAAATAGAATAGAAAATAAAGGAATAGAAAAGAATAGAATAGAGAATAAAATAAAATAGAATATAATAGAGCAAAGCAGAATGAAAAAAAATAGAAGAGAAAATAAAAGGATAGAATAAAAAATAAAGGAATAGAATAGAAAATGAAATAATAAAAAGAATAGAATAGAAAAAACAATAGAACAGAATAAAATAGAATATTCTTCAGAAATTTGAATAAAATAAATTAGAAAATAAAAGATTAGAATAGTAAATAAAAGAATCGAAAATAAAGTAATAGAAAAAACAATAGAATAGAATAAAATAAAATAGAAAGAATATAACCTTCTTCTAAAATTCGAATCCTAAATAGAATAAATTTGAATTTGAATAGAATGGAAAAAAATTGATTAGAGTAGTATAGAAAATAAAAGAATAGAAAAGAATAGACTAGAAAATGAAATAATAGAATAGAAAAATCAATAGAATAGAATAAAATAAAATAGAATATAACCTTCTTTTGAAATTCAAATTCAAAGATTAGAAAAGTAAATAAAAGAATTGAAAATAAAATAATAGAATGGAAAAAAATTGATTAGAGTAGTATAGAAAATAAAAGAATAGAAAAGAATAGACTAGAAAATGAAATAATAGAATATAAAAATCAATAGAATAGAATAAAATAAAATAGAATATAACCTTCTTTTGAAATTCAAATTCAAAGATTAGAAAAGTAAATAAAAGAATTGAAAATAAAATAATAGAAAAAACTATAGAATAGAATAAAATAAAATAGAAAGAATATAACCTTCTTCTAAAATTCGAATCTTAAATAGAATAAATTTGAATTTGAATAGAATGGAAAAAAATTGATTAGAGTAGTATAGAAAATAAAAGAATAGAAAATAATAGACTAGAAAATGAAATAATAGAATAGAAAAATCAATAGAATAGAATAAAATTTAGAAAATAAAAGAATAGAAAAGAATAAACTAGAAAATGAAATAATAGAATAGAAAAATCAATAGAATAGAATAAAATAGAATATAACCTTCTTTTGAAATTAAATTTTAAATAGAATAAATCTGAATCCAAATGGAATAGAAAAAAATAGAATAGAAAATAAAAGAATAGAAAAAAACAATAGAATAAAATAGAAAAATATAACCATCTTCCAAAATTAGAATTTTGAATAGAATACATTTGAATTTTGAATAGAATACATTTGAATAGAATAGAAAATAATAGAATAGAAAATAATATAATAAAAACAATTATAAAAAACAATAGAATAGAATAAAATAAAAAGAATATAACCTTTTTCTGAAATTTTGCATAGAATAAATTTTGATTTCAAATGGATTTTGAATGGATCACAAATCAATTTAAAATTAAATTAGAATGGATTAGAATCTTCCGAATTTGGTCAAATTAAGTTTGAAAAAACGAAACGAATTTCAAAAAACGAAATAAATGAATTTAACTAAACAAATTCAAATAACTCAATGATCACAGTCTGGCACTACTCCTAAGTATCTAGCCCCCTACAGACACCAGACAACCTCATTTTCTGATTGGCTCTCCAGCCAAGCCTATATAAAAGGCTCACATTTTGGGTGGAGGACTTTTTTATACTACCCCCTAAGTATGCACTTAGTTTTTATATGTACACAAACGTCACAGTCTACAAACTCACAGCTTGTTTTACTTTTTATTATGTCAAGTTCCCATATAACCTAATAATAAATAGATTAGAATAGAATATAATAGAGCAAAGCAGAATGAAAAAAATAGAAGAGAAAATAAAAGGATAGAATAACAAATAAAGGAATAGAATAGAAAATGAAATAAAGAATAGAATAGAAAAAACTATAGAACAGAATAAAATAGAATATAACCTTCTTCAGAAATTTGAATAGAGTAGATTAGAAAATAAAAGATTAGAATAGTAAATACAAGAATTGAAAATAAAATAATAGAAAAAACAATAGAATAGAATAAAATAAAATAGAATATAACCTTCTTCTAAAATTCGAATCTTAAATAGAATAAATTTTAATTTGAATAGAATGGAAAAAAATGATTAGAGTAGTATAGAAAATAAAAGAATAGAAAAGAATAGACTAGAAAATGAAATAATAGAATAGAAAAATCAATAGAATAGAATAAAATAAAATAGAATATAACCTTCTTTTGAAATTCAAATTTTAAATAGAATAAATCTGAATCCAAAAGGAATAGAAAAAAAATAGAATAGAAAATAAAAGAATTGAAAAAAACAATAGAATACAATAAAATAGAAAAATATAACCATCTTCCAAAATTTGAATTTTGAATAGAATACATTTGAATTTGAATAGAATAGAAAATAATAGAATAGAAAATAATAGAATAGAAAATAATAGAATAAAAACAATTATAAAAAACAATAGAATAGAATAAAATAGAAAGAATATAACTTTTCTGAAATTTAAATTTTGCATAGAATAAATTTTGATTTCAAATGGATTTTGAATGGATCACAAATCAATTTAAAATTAAATTCGAATTGATTAGAAATCAAACGAAATCAAACGAATTTCAAAAACGAAATAAATGAATTTAACTAAACAAATTAAAATAACTCAATGATCACAGTCTGGCACTACTCCTAAGTATCTAGCCCCCTACAGACACCAGACAACCTCATTTTCTGATTGGCTCTCCAGCCAAGCCTATATAAAAGGCTCACATTTTGGGTGGAGGACTTTTTCATACCACCCCCTAAGTATGCACTTATTTTTTATATGTACACAAACATCACAGTCTACAAACTCACAGCTTGTTTTACTTTTTATTATGTCAAGTTCCCATATAACCTAATAATAAATCATAAGCTGTTTTCTTCCGGTTAAATAGCCATGTAAGCTAATGTAATGTGACAGCAACTTGAAACTTTTATGATTTATAGTAAGGCAGCAAACAAGGTAAATAACGGAGGAGACACGTCATAAGACTGCACATGCTTAGATTTTTGTTCACCATTGAGGACAATTCCCATTATCCAAATACACCATCCCTGACATATGGTGCCCATTCATGCTCCACTCTCTGGAGGATAAACTTTGAAATATATTCATTCATTGTTCACACCAGGTTTTCACAGGCAGTACACACTCGTTATTCCTTCCTGGAACATTGTTACCCTTCTTCTTGGCTCGTGAAAGTCTACTGGACTTACAGGTAATCCCTATAGGACTTTGTCCTTAAAGAGACCCTGTCACAGTTAGGATTTTTTTTAATTAAATACTTTTTTTTTTTTTTTTAAAGCAAAAATAATTCATCCTTGTGTCTGTATATACAGAGGGGTTTTTTGTTCAGCTGGAAGGTGGCGGTACTCTGTTCTCATCAACCTGTCACTGATAAACACAGAAGCCGGTAGAGGAAGTTTTCTGCACTACTCACTTCCTCTACCAGCTTCTGTGTTTACTTGTGACAGCTCACTTTTTTGAGCGGCTCAGATGAGCTGAACCCAACAAGCCTCCTCCTGCAGACTTCTCCATGACACTCTCAGGTGAATGGTGGGAGAGCTCTGTGCTGTGGAGGGGGAGGTTGTACTGTGGGGGGCTCATGTACTGTGGGGGATCTGTACTGCAGGAGGCCTCTGTACTGTGGGGGGGGGGGGGGGGCGCTGCACTGAGGGGGGTCTCCTGTATTGTGGGCGGGCTCATGTACTGTGGGAGCTCTGTATTGTGGGGGCCTATGTACTTTGGAGGGGCTGATGTGCTGATGGGGCTCTGTACTGCATGGGGCGCTCTGTTCATGTTTGGGGGGCTATGTACTGTGTATGGGGGGTGTACTGTGGAGGGGGGCTTTGTTCTGTGTGGGAAAGCCCTGTACTGTGGGGGGGGGTTGTACTGTAGGGGAGCTCAGTACTGTGGGGGGACTATAAGGAGGCTCTGTACTGTGTGGAGGCTCTGCATTATGGAGGGCTCTGTCATGGGGGGTAGAGGGGAGGTAATTTTAGGTTATACACTGGTCTGTTACCCACTCTTGAGTCCTTTTCTGTGTGATATGCACTATAGAGCCCTGTACTCTGTGCATTATGCATTTATGAACCTTGCACCTTGTGCAATACACAATTCTGAACCCTGACCGCATAAATTTGGAGCAACTTCGACCCCATTCCCCTGGGAAATGGGCCCCCCCTTTGGAGCTATAACAGTATATATATATATATATCAAATTAAAGAGCCACTGTCATCTGGCTCATGCAGGGCTCTATGCCTGTGTGCTTGAAACTTCTTCCAGCTATGGTGGAGGATGTGATTTGCTCCAATCACTAGGCATGAGGACTGTCACATGACTGAGGAAGTGACATCACTGCTCCCCCCAGGTTGCTGGGGGTGCTGATTTCAGCATTGTCTGCGAAGGAGATGAGAGCAGCAATGGAGTGTAGGCAAGGTGAGTATAAGGAAGTTGGGGAGAGGGAGCGCTTTTCAGAGACATTGGCTTGTTGCTGGGCATAGGTAAGTTGACAGCATCTCTTTAAAAGGAATCAGACTGAACTGATTCAAAAAGATTTCACAAAAGCGTGAAATTTTACCAAAATATGACAATTTGGGACAAGATTTTGGGGAAATAAAAACGAAAAATTTTGCTTATCCATAACTGGAGAATATAGGCAATTGCATCCTCTGGGTTACGGGGGTCAAATCAACATGTCATCATCATCACACACTACCTGGAACGTATTCAAACTTAGTTCCCCTTTAAAGGATAACTAAGGAACAAAAATGTAATATATTGCAGCCTACCAGTCCTTAGATATGGTGGCTGAATTTGTTTTCTTTTTCTCTGGTTAAGACCTCTTGTCAAAGTACAGAAATGACCCATTGATCCTGCCTTTAAGGGGAATTACATTGCATCTGAGCACCACACTATTTTTAATATTCAAAGCAAACTCACCCAAACTCACCCAATGACGCGGGGCACCAGGGGGCGGGGCCGCATCATACATTCGATGGCTATGGACACCGAATGCTGGACTCAGGTGCACGCCCGCAAGGTAACCCCCTCAGGAGAGCGCTTTTCCTAAGGGGTTATCTGATGTGGGGAGGAGCCGTGAGAGCCACCAGGGGACCCCAGAAGACGAGGTTTGGGGCCACTCTGTGCAAAACGAACTGCACAGTGGAGGTAAGTATGATATGTTTGTGTTTTTTTTTTAAAAACGAACCCTAATGCCGCGTACACACGAGCGGACTTTCCCGCGGGATTGTCCGCCGGACAGTACGATCGTGTGTGGGCCTTCGACTGACTTTTTTTCCCAAAAGTCCGGCGGACTAGGTTTTAAGTTTGGTTTTAAAATTGTCCGCTGAACTTGGCAGTCCGGCGGACAATACGGCCGTCTGTATTATGGTCCGGCGAACCAAAAAGGACGCATGCTCAGTAGCAAGTATGTCACGGACTCTAGTCTAGTGTTCTAGTCCCGTCGTATGTGCTGTACATCATCGCATGAACCGCCGGACTTTTAGCGTGATTGTGTGTGGTCAAGTCCTTTCGCTTTCAAGTCAGGCGAAGCCCAGCTGGAAAGTCCGACGGTTTGTCCGCCAGACTAGGTCCGGCGGACAAAGTCCGATCGTGTGTACGAGGCATTACAATCACTTTAAGCGCAAAAATCTTTACAAAATATGGGCGCTAGGTATCAAAATAATGTCTATCCAACATATAAATGTAACCATAAAGCTGCAAAACCCCCGGATTCACTCCAATGGAAAATGTGCAAACAATCGATCAAAAATGTGCATAATAATTGTGATCAAACATATAATATCATCAATTATGTGAAAATCGCAAATCATTAATGTCCAAATGGCCAAACCAATGTGATTCAAGTCCAAAAAAAGCTCATCCAATGTGTTAGGATATAGGAGTGATTAGTTCAATAATTGAGTGACTATGGGAATCCTCCACCAACACCAGGCAAACAGCCTACTCACCAGATGGAGATGATGATCCCTATTACAGAGATCATAACAGCTTTTGGAATATCAAACTGTATCTGGAGATCCGTCTCAACAGGTCTGATGATGTCTCCAATCGGGAAGGAATGGCCACACACATCCAGGTCAGACATGAAACAAGGAACAGTCTCCCATGGTGAAGTATGTCATAAAACGTGGTTTATTCAATAAATATGGCTCCAAAAGGCCAATTGGCAAGACGTCAGACATGCTGACAAACCGCTTAGGGTGTGGTTGAGCGTGATACGTCACTTCCGCCCATAGTGGAACGCAGGTGGAGTACACGGCTTTCCTATGTCCACTTGTATGTTTTTAACTTTGCCTTTTGCCGATTGGCCTTTTGGGGCCATTTTTATTGAATAAACCACATTTTCTGACATACTTCACCATGGGAGACTGTTCCTTGTTTTATGTCTGACCTGGATGCGTGTGGCCATTCCTTCCAGATCGGAGACATCACCGGACTTGTTGAGACGGATCTCCAGTTACAGTTTTATATTCCAAAAGCTGTTATGATCTATGTAGTAGGGATCATCTCCATCTGGTGAGTAGGCGGTTTGCTTGATGTTGGTGGAGGATTCCCATAGTCACTCAATTATTGGAATAATCACTCCCATATGCGAACACATTGGATGAACTTTTTTGGACTTGAATCACATTGGTTTTAGCCATTTGAACATTAATAATTTGTGATATTCACATAGTCGATGGTTATTATATGTTTGATCACAATTATTATGCACATTTTTGATCGATTGTTTGCACATTTTCCATTGGAGTGAATCAGGTGGTTTTGCAGCTTTATTTGCACTTTATAATAAGGTACTTATTTTAGCAAGTGCGGTTCATCACACACACATTTTTACTTTACTGGTTTTTATAACTTTGGAACGGGCAGCTGAATTTATAAATACATTTTCCAAACTGCGCGGGTAGGGAACAATTGTAATTGTTCCCCTATCACACATATAAATGTAACAAATTAAAAATCAACAATAAATTAATTTTGTGTCGTCAATAAACACCAATATAAATTTAGTGTTCATATAACAGTCCAATTCAAAATAAAATTAAATCCAACTACTGTACCTCATACCAGGACTGGTAAATTGCAATACATTCCATTTGTTTGTTCTTGGGTTTAGATACATTTTAAGCCATAATGGTTTTCTTTGCCAAGGTTTACAGAGCACTGGTCGGCCCTCCCATGTTAAGTCATCATTTATGCACCACATACTCTAAGTGACTTTATTTATGCCATGAAATGTACATGTAATAGGCTCAGCATGTCCGTGATTATAAACAACATTTATTACAAGGACTTTGCCTTCTTTATTGACTTTTTTCCTTAACATTCACCACAATTTGACTGAATTGCAGTTAGGAGGTGACCGACAGAGAAAGCATTTAGCACTTAGCTGCATTATATTGGACACAGTTAAATATAGGTGTGCCAAACTACTGGAGTGCTAGGCCAATGTGACATTCTGAATACTAAAGTAATGGGAACAGAACATTCCAATTTCTGTAAGATCCTGAAATATAGAGAATTATGGGCATCAGTTATGTATTTTGAAGCCCACCTGAACTTTAACATCTGAACTCCGGCTATACGTTTACTGTACATGTTGTGGTATCTTGGCATTAAAGTCAGAGTCCCTTGTTTGTGCCAGAAGTGGTGACCCTAGCACAGTGACCGCCCTGGTGGTGGTATCTTGGCATTAAAGCCAGAGTCCCTTGTTTGTGCCAGAAGTGGTGACCATGTCAACAACAGCTCCCGGTCATAGTGTACAATCAGGAGTTGGTGAGATGGGATCTTCAATCAATGGTGGAGAAGGATCTGTGGGTTTTGGTAGATCATGAGCTCAGTAATAACATGCAATGCCAAGCTGCGGTTTCCAAAGCGAGCAAAGTCCTTTCTTGTATTAAGAGAGATATGGACTCCAGAGAGAGAGATATAATTTTGCCCCTGTTCAAATCATTAGTAAGACCTCATCTGGAATATGCAGTTCAGTTTTGGGCACCAGTTCTCAAAAAGGATATCGGGGAACTGGAGAAAGTGCAGAGAAGGGCAACCAAACTGATAAGAGGCATCGAGGAGCTCAGCTATGAGGAAAGATTAGAGGAACTGAATTGATTCTCTCTTGAGAAGAGAAGAATAAGGGGGGATATGATCAACATGTACAAATATATAAGGGGTCCATATAGTGAACTTGGTGTTGAGTTATTCACTTTACGGTCAACACAGAGGACAAGGGGGCACTCTTTACGTCTAGAGGAAAAGAGATTTCATCTCCAAATACGGAAAGATTTCTTCACAGTAAGAGCTGTGAAAATGTGGAATAGACTCCCTCCAGAGGTGGTTCTGGCCAGCTCAGTAGATTGCTTTAAGAAAGGCCTGAATACCTTCCTAAATGTACATAATATAACGGGGTACTAACATTTATAGGTAAAGTTGATCCAGGGAAAATCTGATTGCCTCTCTGGGATCAGGAAGGCATTTTTCCCCTGCTGTATCAAATTGGATCCTGCGTTTCTGGTTTTTTTTTCGCCTTCCTCTGGATCAACTGTGGGTATAGGATTGGGTATATGGGATTGTATGATATTTTTTATTTTATTTATTTTTATTTTTGTTTTTTTTGTGTTTTTTTTTTGCGTTTTGTTTTTATGGTTGAACTAGATGGACTTGTGTCTTTTTTCAACCTGACTAACTATGTAACATGTGATGACTGTAACAACCAATCACAGTGGTCACATGACCCGGACATCCATGAAACATCCCCAGTCTTATGAACTTTTAAAGGGCTTCCTTCTGTAGGCTGGAAGGAGTTAAGTATTAAATACATTATTAGAGGCATCAAAACAAAAAGTTTACAGTTCATTCTCTTTAGAAAGCAATCACAAAGTAAAAAGCCTGTGCCCTGCCAGCATGATGTAGAAAAGGACCAGTGCTGTGTGGAAGCAGTGGTCTTTCTGCAGAGGTCCTCACACTCCCTGAGCAGCATTGTTGATTGGAGCACTGTGCAGGGAGCTTGTCACTTGTATACCCATCAATCCATTTTATATGGGTCTTCAACCGATATTCACTAATTGGAATTGGACTTTAACAAATACACACAAAGTGAACAGCCTTTCTCAATCGGGGTGCCACGTCATCCTAGGCTGCTGTCTGGGTTTGGAGTAACACATACATTTACAGCCTCACAGAAGTGGGCTTCCCTTCATGGCGCCAAAATATGTGGCATGTGTTTTTGCTGGGAGCCTGCTTGACTGTGCGCCCCTAGCACAGTGACAGCTCCTAGTCCTATGGTAATGATAGGTAGCCAGCCATACTGGCTCCTGATCATGTGATCACTGCGATAATCAACCACAGTTTTAGAACCCAACCTTGTACTGTTTCTTAGCTATATTGTATCTTTTTCCTCGATAGATGAGAAGTCTGTGTAAAAATAAAAATGTGAAAAAATAGTTAGATTAGAGCTTGATCAGTGTGAAGCCCCATACACACGGTCGGACAATCCGCGGACCAGGTCGGTCGGATCCTGTCCGTCATACTTTGTCTGATGTTGGTTTTGCGTACACACGGTCGGACAAAGTTGTCGGAAAATCCGATCATTCTGAACGTGGTGACGTTTGTTGCCTACGACGGGACTACGTAGAGGCTAGTAGCCAATAGCTTTGGTCTTGTAATGTGATCTGAGCATGCGTAGCACTTTGTCCGGTCGGACAACCGTACACACGATCGGATTTGCTGTGATCGGACCGGGTTGTCGGCAAATCTATCCAGCAGGAGATAAGACTTTGTCCGTCGGACAATCCGACGTACACTGTCCGATGGTGCATACACACGGTCTGATTTTTCAACAACATTGTCCGATCGGACAGAATCCATGAAAAAGTCCGACCGTGTGTATGGGGCTTTAGTGTTAATGTTAGGATCGGTGTTAGTGTTAGCATCACGGTCAGGGTTAGCATTAGGTTCAGTGTTAGTGTTGGGGTCAATGTAAAAGTTATTGTGTTAGCATTAGGGTCAGTGTTAGTGTCGGGGTCAGTGTTCGCATTGGGGTCAGCGTCAGTGTTTGTATTAGCATTAGGGTCAATGTTAGATTTAGTGTCACTGTTAGCATTAGGGTCACTGTCAATGTTAGCCTTAGCATTAGTGTCAATGCTAGGACCAATGTGAGAGTTAGTGTCTGTGACAGACTCACCTTGGACAGAGGATTTTTGAGAGGACTGAATGCCAGCCTCTTGCCTTGCGATTATGGTCCCTGGCATTTGGGGGAACAGTTCTCTTTGTGAGCTGTATGCCTGGGGACCCTTGAGGTGGTGTTACTTTGGAGTCAGGCCAAGACACACAGACTCTGGATATGTATATGCCATATTAGCAATAGTGACTGAATCATCCTGTTGGGACACATACTGTTAGATGCTAATATCATCAACTCCAGCCACCTGTCTGTTGTCTTGTATAATGTAAATGAGTCTAGTCTGGCTTGACACAGATTCTAAAGAGTATTTCACCTATTGTTGTTTGTACTAATTAACCCTGCAATTGAATGAAGGAGTCCAGTGTTGATTTAGATAATTATCTCATGTTAATTCTGTTTCTGGCTACAGTTGTATTGTTAGAATAATATGAGCAGGAGGGGGGACCTCCTCTTCTACTGTATTATAAATACTTGTTATTTTGGTTCTAATAAATCAGTCCATGTCAGCAGTGAAACCAGTCTCGTCTTGTTTTGTGCTTGGGAGCCTTTGGAATATCTGATATCTATATTCAGACTGGGAGGAAGTGGTATATGATGAAAGCACTCAAGTGGAGTGTAGGGACGTTTCGTCACAGTGTCAGTGTTAGCATTATAATCAGTGTCAGTATTATCATTATAATCAGTATTAGTGTTATGGCCAATGTGAGAGTTAGGTTGCTTTCACACTAAGGCTTTACAGTCGCTATAGCACTAAAAATAGCGCCTGTAAAGAGTCTCTCCTCTCACTCCTCTCACTCCAGTGTGACAGTCCGAGGGCTTTCACACTGGAGCGGTGCGCTGGCAGGACACCAAAAAAAGTCCTGCAAACCGCATCTTTGAGGCGCTGTAGGAGTTACACGTTTTTACTCCTCTTCTCGGGTGTCTCTTCTGTGCTCCTGGTCCCTCCCTCCTGTCGAGTGCCCCCGACATCCAAGCGAAGCTGCAGCTCCGTTTGTCCATTCAGACCTGATCGGCCCCTCCCCCCCTCTCTCTCCTGATTGGCTAACTTACTTTTATTGACAGCAGGGGGAGCCAATGGCGCCGCTGCTCTGTCTCAGCCAATCAGGAGGGAGAGTCCCGGACAGCTGAGACACTCATGGACATAGCTGAAGAGAGATGGGGCTCGGGTAAGTATTGGGGGGGGGAGACTGCTACACACAGAAGGCTTTTTATCTTAGCCTGGGTTCACACCAGTGCGTTGCGAATTGACTGTCCTGTTTAACTGCGCACCAAAAAGTCAGTTGTTCCGAGGTTCCTCTGCGTTTTAGCTGCGGATCAGGGAGGGGGGGAGGTGTAGTGAGGAGAAGGAGAGAATTTGTGTTCAGAACGGAATGCATCTGCGAATCAGATGCGTGCCCATTGAAGATAATGGGCCTGAATTCGCACCTGAGCCGGACCGCACTGCCCAAAAAACGCACACGTTTTTTCTGCAATGCACAGTGCGAATGCACCGCAAATATGTGAACCAGCCTTATTAAAATGAATGTCTTTTGAAATGTCCTGCAAATTGGATGCGGTGTAAGCCGCATCTAATTCGCATAGGTGTGAACGGGGGCTTAATGTATAGAATGCAATAAGATTAAAAACCTTCTGACTTTACAACCCCTTTAAAGGCTCATGGAATCTTTACAAGTGTTTTGAGTTAATTAGCTGATTAGAGTGTGACACCATGAGTCTACAATATATAATTTTTCACAATATTTAAATTTTTGGAGATACTGAATTTTGGGCTTTTACTAGCTGTAAGCCATAATCATCAAAAAATAAAAAGAAAGAAATTCTTGAAATATATCACCCTGTGTGTAACGAATCAATATAATATATGAGTTTCACTTTTTGATGATATTCACATTTTTTGAGATGCACCTGAACAGTACATGGTATCTCCATACATGTCAATGGTAGGATAATTAATTGTGCATTTTTGTTTTTGTGGTAGATCATAAAAAATCCATAAAATATACAGCTACGGTTGAAAAAAAAAATTATATTGTGGGCCAATTTTATCTTAATAATAAAAACACTATCCGGAGATATCCAATATTATTTACTACCAAGCGAAAGTCCAATATGTCCTGAAAAAATAGGTTATAATTCACCCGGGGTTCCTCAAGGTTTTGCATACTTTTAAAGGATGCTGTGAGTGAACAAAGGTTGGGAAACGTTGTTCTAGAACTTTGATGAATGGCTCCTTCTATCTCTTCAGGTCCGTAACGCAATGCCTTGGCGTAAAGATTATGCAGGCAGTCCCGGAGATTATCCATGTGCTATTTGATCTGCAGAGGTGCTTACCATGAGTCATTCGCTTGCAGATAATGTTGCTGGTAGTTCCTTGGAAGTATCCTCCGATAATTACACCGCAGTAACTCCACTTCCTCTTCCAAATGTTTTCTACCTCTGTCGTTCATCAACTCAGCAGCTGGATGTTGAACTGAAAAGTTAAATAGCCATATGTACTTTCATCAGTAATGAAGCCCAAAATTCAAAGGAATACAAATCCAGAGACAATGACCTACTAATTGGATCAGGACTTTCTCCGGGATGTTTATTATCAGGTGTCCGGCTTTCTCCTTTATACAAGAAAACTATTTTTCAGCAGGTTAAAAATGTTGTTTAGCTCTTCTTTTTTTTATTTTCCAAGAGCTTACTCCTAGATGAACCAGCAGTAATGCGGTACAGGCGATCTGTAGCTTATTAGAAAACATATGCAGCTTGTCATAGTTTATTAGATATATTTGATTTCCAAGTACAAATTTTTTCCAGTGCGGGAAAAGCATAATTGTACATATAATTGACTGGCCAGTGTAGAGAATAAAGTCTGATTGGTCTATGAAGGTAGTAAATCTTGGAGGCTGTATCTAATAAAACTGTTGGCTTCTCACCCGCGACTTTTCCAAAATTCATTTGTGGTGCAGTTTTTAGAACATGGTAATTGGAAGCACCGTGGACGGCTTTCTTTTACAGTTGTTTGGTGGTCTTGCGTGTTGTAGGATTTGGCTTGTCGAAGGTTTCTACTTGGGGATTTTTCAACACTTGTCAAAGGGAACAAGCTAAACTTGGCTTCCAAATGTGTCAATTTATATTTTAGGTTCATAATTATCCTGTCACATTTTAACAAATGTAGATCATTAGACAAGTATATCTCTAGATCAGCCTTTCTCAACAATTTTAACACAAAGGAACCCTTGAAATAACTTTCTGGTCTCAGGGAACCCCTGATATGAATTATTTTATCTACAACTCATGATACACTAGTGTGATGGTCAGTGGGAAGAATGCTCCTTACACTTGTGGTCGTTGGGAAGAATTACCCCCTTACAGATAGCTAAAAAGATCAATGGTGTCAGTGGGAACTTATCTGAGAGGCAGAAATTGCACATTGCTCAAGGAACCCCTAGCAACCTCTGGAGGAACCCTAGGGTCCCCTGCTCTAGACTCTAGACTGCTGTTGGGCAGGGACTGCATGTACACAAAGGGGCAAGGATGCTCATGCCATCTTTGACCTAATAGCAGGGATGATCTGGGTTTGGTCTGAATCTGGTCTTAGTTCAGCAGAATGATGGAAAGCTTTCATATGACCGAATCCCTGCCAGACAAATCAATTGTAAGACTGGGGCATTTACTGCCTCTCAGCTGCACATGCACAAAAAAGCAGGGATGCTCATGACGTCATTGACTCTGTATGGCCACATGGCCATACTAGGTCAATGGCATGGCCATATTAGCGTAATGACATCATGGACCTAATAACAGGGATGATCTGGATTTGGTCTGAATCTAGTCTCAGTCTAGGGGTTTTGGTGTTTATTTTAGGAACAATGAACTTAAATGGGGAATAGGGGTGCATGGGATATCCCACGTTAAAGAAACATTGTATAACTATGTACAAACAGTTGAGAACCTGCTAAGTCTATGCAGAATTCATCTAATTCAGGATGCAAGCTGTGTTGCAAAGCTGTGGGAGTAGTAGTGCAGAACAAAAAAGGAATAACAGTTCCAAAAAGTTGTATTAAAACACAGGACCTGGCTGCATTGCATGGCATCTGGCTGCTCTAGTCCCAAGGTTGGAGAAATAGCACGCTCCTGGTGGTCTTGCACTGCACTTGAGCTACACTCTGTCCCAGACACGGTAGGTATTGCGCTACACTGTCTTCTTGCTCACTAAAGCCTCGTACACACGATCGGATTGTTGGCCAACAAAACCGTGGAATTTTGTCTGAAGGGTGTTGGCTCAAACTTGTCTTGCATACACACGGCCACACAAATGTTGGCCAACATGTATGAACGTAGTGATGTACTGGACGTACTACGTTGTTTTTCAGCTCTTTAGTGCCACCCTTTGTGCTTCTTCTTCTAATTTCTGGTTAGTAGAAGTTTGGTGAGTGTTGATTCGTGCTTTTCTTTTCGTGTTTTTCATTTAACGCTTTTCAGTTCGTTTTTGAAAGGCCGTTTGTCAGCCAGCCATGTTGCGGAATCGGAGGAGATAACGTGTTATTTATTATTGGCCTTGGAGTTATTGCTTTGACATTATTTTTTGGCTGAATAATGATTTGATTTGGTATATTTTCTATATTTTTGGATGTATAAAATGCACTTTTTGGTTAAGTTCTATTGCCAGATAGCATGTCTAATTTATTTAAATTTTTTTAATGCACAATAAAAAAAATTGTGTAGAATAATACTTGGCTCTGTGTTTTACTTCAAATGGCAGTTTGGGAGTCGGCAGTTACATTTTAAAAAATACAATGTAAAATTAACAAGGGACACCAACATAGTTGTATCTTTGATCTTAAAAACTACAGGATAATTGTGTTGTGGTAACTTGCCCAAATAAAAAATTAAAAAAACATAATAATATTACTCTTGATATCACTAGAAAAAAAAAGCCTTTAAAAATTTGTTTGCAATAACTCCATCAGTATCACCAGCAAAGCAGCTTCATTATTATCCCATTAAAGAAGAAGAGAATTGTGCGCTGCATTTCGAGATTTCATAATTTGTGTTAATTAATTATTTGTGTTAATTCTCCATTACGAACGATAGTTTACAAGCCCGACCGCTTCTGCTTCTGAGCATGCGTGTTTGTACTTTGGACTTCTGTCCGACGGACTTGTGTACACACGATCGGAAAATCCGACAACACACCTTTGTTGGCGGAAAATTTGAAAACATACTAGCCAACATTTGTTGGCGGAAAGTCCGACAACAATTGTCCGATGGAGCGTACACACGGTCGGATTTACCGCCAACAGCCTGACATCCAACATTTCCTGTCAGAAAGTCCGATCGCGTGTACGGGGCATTAGGGTTGATGGCTGGTTTGTTACTCACTCATTCCCTTAGGAAACTCCCAGTATCCAGAATAGCTGCTGATTTTGCCTTAGCTGTGGGTCTGCAGCTAGGTTTAGCTGAGACCTAAGCTGGATGAATTCCTGGAGCTCTCCTATTCCTCTTCTCTTCTCTACACTTCTTCTCCTCTCTGCCCCATATCTATCGTAATTCGTACCAAGGTAAGTGAAGACAACAGGTAAGCATCACCACTCTTCGGAAACCCAAACGGAACTCTCATACAGCTCAGTAGACCTACATCCAAGGTATGCAATCATTCCATCCCACTAGCTTTAAAAGAGTTCCAAGCTGTGTTCTATAATTGATTTCTCCATTTGTTCTACAAGCAAACTGTCCTGTGAACCACCTAAATATTATACCACCAAAAGCCAACATAATCTTCACTATGACAGTAGTCATTCCTATCTGAGCTGTTACCATTCAATTCTCCATAATTACTGCAAGCACTCGAAATCAATAGATACTAAGTTGTCATAATTAGTAGGTAAGAACCAAAGGAAAGCTTGTCTCTGCCCACCTGCTGACCTAAAGTGCCTAGAATATAACCTCACAGGTAATAATATCTTGTACTCAAAAGGATATCATCCAATAGCTTCTTCACTGATACAGCTGTTCCCGTTATATAAGCTGTTAGTAATAGAGAAGGCGTCCATATGTATAAAAGCTGGATGGAGCAAACTGCCTAACATAAAGTCCTCATTAAATGGTAAAAAAAAAACACAATAGAACACAGTCACACATAGGTGAGTGGGAACACCCAAAACTCCCAGGAGGACAGGAAAAAAGATGGGACTCAAGGAAGGGATTTCACTACTGGAGTATCCAAAACATACAAGAAACCAAAAACTAGACATGTGTGATTAGTTTCGTACGAATCGTAAATTCGTACGAATTTTTCGAAATTCGTACATTCGTACGAATCCGAATTACGAATTTTTACGAATACGAATTCTGTACGAAATACGAAATTTCGTTTACGAATTTCGGATCCAAATTATCCGAATCCAAACTACCAAATGACGAATTTCAACTAATATGAAAGAAATTATAGCGGATATAACGAATGATTCGAATGAATTCGAGATTCAGTATAACGAATATCAACACTCTACGAATAATAACGAATTATCCGGAAACATATTAACGTTACATAACACATAAGTCTATTGTCTATTGTTCACCAATCACTCAGAGGAAGTACGAAATACGAAATTTCGTATTCGTAAATTAAATTTCGTATTTCGTACTTCCTCTGAGTGATTGGTGAACAATAGACAATAGACTTGCGTTATGTAACGTTAATAAGTTTTCAGATAATTCGTTATTATTCGTAGAGTGTCGATATTCGTAACGATTCATAATGATATTAACAATTTGTATTTCGTACGAATCCGAATTAAATTTCGTACACGAATTACGAATTACGATTTTTTTTTATACGAAACGGAACGTAACAAAACAAATTTTTTGACGGCTCCCATGTCTACCAAAAACTGCCCCAGCCCAATAGGTTTCACCTACATGTTAATTCTGGGTGGACCGACCCTTTATGAAAACACCCTTTAGTCAAGTTATGCATTCATAAAAAATACACATATTTTTTAAACACAGCTAGTAGAAATAAAAGTAAACCCCTGTACAGCATGGATTATACTGGGAAGGAAAGGAAAGGAAGAGAGCTCCACTGTTCTTATTCTAATACTGTAGGAAGTACACAGGGATTGCCCCATCCGTGTTCTGCTGTAACTTTATTGACCTATCAGAAAATTGGGGGAGCAGTGATGACTAAGGAGGCTAAACCATTTGCTTCCTATAGACACCCATCAGATGGATGGGGAGTACTATTACTATAAATTTAAGAGGGGAAAAGTGTTGAACTAGGAACATCCCTCAACTAGAAAGTGGTTGTAAATCTCTGACATATAATATAATAATATGAACAAAGCATATCCCTCTACAGTGTGTAATTGTCTCAATCCAGAGCACCAACTATGACTTTTGTCTGCTGCTTAATTCCTCTGCTATCAGCATGAATCACTTCTGCCAAGTTTTCCTGACACCAAGAGAAAAATGGTAACGGGGGAGGGAGCTCAAACTGATTGACAGCCTCAGCTGTTCCTGTGTGGTGTATTGGGGGGTGAGGGGTGGAGTCCCTTCCCTCCCCTTCAATCAGCTTTCCTCACTGAGCTCTGCAGAGTGTGACTTCATCTCCCCCCCTTTTTTTCTGAACGCTCAGACAAGTGTTAAAAATGTTGCACTTTGAACAGAAGTAGAGAAGAGAAGACAGCAGATAAACGGGTACAACTTATGTAGGGAGATTTGTTTAATCTCTGTGTATCACCGGAGGCCAGTCAATTCACTGGGTATAAGTAAGGGGTTTACAACCACTTTAACCACTTCAGCCCCAGAAGGATTTACCTCCTTAATGACCCTTTTTTTGCGATACAGCACTGCGTCGCTTTAACTGACAATTGCGCGGTCGTGTGACGTTGTACCCAAACAAAATTTACGTCCTTTTTTTCCCACAAATAGAGCTTTCTTTTGGTGGTATTTGATCACCTCTGCGGTTTTTATTTTTTGCGCTATAAACAAAAAAAAGAGCGACAATTTTGAAAAAATTCTATATTTTTTACTTTTTGCTATAATAAACATCCCCAAAAAATATTGAAAAAAACTAATTTCTTCCACAGTTTAGGCCGATATGTATTCTTCTACATATTTTTGGTAAAATAAAATCGCAATAAGCGTATATTGATTGGCAAAAGTTATCGTGTCTACAAAATAGGGGATAGATTTATGGCATTTTTATTAATAATAATAAATAATAATTTTAATAATTATTAATAATTTTTTTATTAGTAATGGCGGCGATCTGCGATTTTCTATCGTGACTGTGACATTGTGGCGAACAGATCGGCACTTTTGACACTATTTTGGGATCATTGGCATTTATACAGCGATCAGTGCTATAAAAATGCACTTATTACTGTGTAAATGTCACTGGCAGAGAAGGGGTTAAACACTAGGGGGCGATCAAGGGGTTAACTGTGTTCCCTCAGCGTGTTCTAACTGTAGGGGGGATGGGCTCACTAGAACATGACAAACATCACTGCTCCCGATTACTGGGAGCAGTAGATCCCTGTCATGTTACTAGGCAGAACAGGGAAATGCCTTGTTTACATAGGTATCTCCCCGTTCTGCCTCTCCGTGCCACGATCACGGTCCACCGGCGGACATTGAGTCCGCAGGACCTGCTGGCACGCTGTTGCAGTGCGTGGCGGGCGCGTGCGCACCCGCTAGCCACGGATGACGCAGCAACGTATGGGTACGTTGTTTTGCTCACCCCTCAGCCCCCTAATACTTACCTGAGCCCCATCTCGATCCAGTGATGTTGCACGAGAGCCTCGGCTCGGACTCTTCCTCCTCATTGGCTGAGACAGCAGCAGGTGCCATTGGCTGACCTGACTGTCCTGACCTTAACCTCATAAAACACCTTTGGATGAATTAGAGCAGAGACTGCGAGCCAGGCCTTCTCATCCAACATCAGTGCCTGACCTCACAAATGCGCTTCTGGAGGAATGGTCAAACATTCCCATAGACACACTCCTAAACAGTGGCAGCCCGTAATGCAGGGCCGTCCCCCCACCCCATCCATGCGTCTGGCCCCCTAATCTATATGCAGGGTGCCAGACACATGGATTCCAATTGGGTTTTTTTTTTTAAGCACTTGATTACAGCCGGAGGCTCTAATAGGCTTCAAAAAAGGGTGGGCTCACCCAGTTGTGTGACAATAGCAAATTAATATTCGCTATTGTCACACTGATTCTCCTCCTGGTTAATCAGGAAGCGAGTCTCGTTTCCCGATTGGCCGAAAGGAGAAGCGAGGAGGAAGACGAGACTGCCGAGACGCAGGGGAAGCCGCTGCCCGTTGCCTGATAAGTGCAGTACTCATATCCGACCGACTGACTGGGTAGGGGGGGATGCGGGTGACCTGACCAACCGGGGGGGGGGGGGGGCGGCTGTGGGTGCATTGTCCCCCCCCCCCCCCCCCCAAAATATACCACCAGCCATCACTGCTGCTAAACCTTGTGGACGGCCTTCCCAGAAGAGTTGAAGCTGTTATAGCTTTAAAGGGTGGGCCAACTCAATATTGAACCCTACGGACTAATGGCCCGTACACACGATCCGAAAATCGGATGAAAAATACCGCTTTTAACGTGATCGTACGATAATCGGATCGTTAGTACAGAGCTTTCGAGAGCCAATCACGACAATTCATCCGATATTATTTGACCGGACAAGCATGAAAACTTTCCTTTAGTCAGTACAGTTGTCGTCCGAAAATACAATACAAGTACATTACAACACATGACATCACTTACGATTTTTTATTTCTGTCGTACGAGAATTTTCGTGACTTTAGTAACCTATTCAATTTCTACTTGCCACTATTAAGCGAAAAAAGTCCTACGATCTGTCGTACAATATTCGGATCATGTGTACGGGCCATGTGCATGTAAAGGCAGGCGTCCCAATACTTTTGACAATAAAGTGTAAATACATTGTAGCTAATAAAGCGGAGTTCCACCCAAAAATGGAACTTCCACTTTAAGTACTGGTGACCCCCTGGCATGTCACATATGGCATGTCATTTTTTTTGGGGGGGGGGGGGGCGGCTACCCAGTTTTGACAGGCACCCAGCTCCCACTTCCTCCCCTGGTGCCGCGGTGCCGGAAGGAAGTTCACCTCTCCTCCCCCCCCCCTGCAATCTTCTGGGACACTCCACAGGTCCCAGAAGTTACAATGCCGGTGCCACGGAGAGGCGGAGGAGAGGAACGAGGCTTTGTGCGGCCGCATCGTTGGACCGTGGGACAGGTGACTGCCTGCTTATTAAAAGCCAGCAGCTACACTTTTTGCAGTTGCTGACTTTTAAATGATCGAAACTCCACTTTAAGGAATATATTTGAATGAAACTTAGTGTGTCCGGAGTTCAACCTTTTAACCACTTGCCGACCGCTGCACGTCGATATACGTCGGCACAATGGCAGCGGTGGGCAAATGGGCGTACCTGTACGTCCCCTTTGGCGGGGCTAGTGGGCACGCATGCGCCCACCGCATACAAGCGTGACCGTGCCCGCGGATCCCGCAGACTCAATGTCCGTCGGTGTCCCCTGATAGTGTAAATGACACTGGCAGAGAAGGGGTTAAAAACTAGGGGGCGATCAAGGGGTTAAGTGTGTCCTAGGGAGTGATTCTAAGTGTGGGGGGATGGGCAGAGCGGGGAGATGCCTATGTAAACAAGGTATGTCCCCGTTCTGCCTAGTGACATCGATCGTTTCTCCCTGTCATCGGAAGCAGTGATCTCTGTCATGTCAGTGGTAGTCCATCCATCCCACAGTTAGAATCACTCCCTAGGACACACTTAACCCCTTGATCGCTCCCCTAGTGGTCAACCCCTTCCCTGCCAGTGACATTTACACAGTAATCAGTGCATTTTTATAGCACTGATCGCTGTATAAATGACAATGGTCCCAAAATAGTGTCAAAAGTGTGTTGTTAATTTTTTTTTTGTTGATGTATGTGTTAAAGATTGATGATACTAAATAGAAGATAAGATGTACGGATATTTTGATGTATAACTATGAAACTATCTTTGTGAAAAGAAAAGAAAGAATTTATAAAAAAAAATTTAAAAAAGTGTCCGATGTTTCCGCCATAATGTCGCAGTTACGATAAAAATCGCGACAGCGACCATTACTAATAATAAAAAAAAAAAAATTATGATAAAAATGCCATAAAACTATCCCCTATTTTGTAGACGCTATAACTTTTGTGCAAACCAATCAATATACGCTTATTGCGATTTTTAACCACTTGGCAAAGACGTCGGCAAAGTTGGCATGGGTGAGCAAAACAACGTACCCGTGCGTTGCTGCGTCATCCCTGGCTAGCGGGCGCGCACGCCTACGCACTGCAAGAGCGTGCCAGCAGGTCCCGTGGACTCAATGTCCGCCGGTGGCCCGCGATCGTGGCACGGAGAGGCAGAACGGGGAGATGCCTATATATAAACAAGGCATTTCCCTGATCTGCCTAGCAACATGACAAGGATCTACTGCTCCCAGTGATCGGGAGCAGCGATCTCTGTCATGTTCTAGTGAGCCCCTACAGTTAGAACACGCTGAGGGAACACAATTAACCCCTTGATCGCCCCCTAGTGTTTAACCCCCTTCCCTGCCAGTGACAGTGCCAGTAATCAGTGCATTTTTATAGCACTGATCGCTGTATAAATGTCAATGGTCCCAAAATAGTGTCAAAAGTGTCCGATCTGTCTGTCACAATCACGATAAAAAATCGCAGATTGCCGCCATTACTAATAAAAAAAATGATTAATTATTATTAAAATTATTAATTATTATTATTAATAAAAATGCAATAAATCTATCCCCTATTTTGTAGACACGATAACTTTTGTCAATCAATGAATATACGTTTATTGCGATTTTTTTAACCAAAAATATGTAGAAGAATACGTATCGGCCTAAACTGAGGAAAATAATGTAGAGGGGGATCGTTTATGTTTTCTTTTTTCTTTTTTTTTTTTTATGTATGTATACATGTGTGTATATATATATATGTATTATTTATTTTAATTTTTTTTTTCTTCTTTTTTTGTTGTTTGTTATTTTAACTGTTTTGTTCTGTTTTTTTTTTTGTTGTTTGCGTGTAAAGACATAAGACATTCACAAGTTCCATGCTGGAATAATCTATTAATTCTATATTTGAGTGACTATGTAAATGTCTAAACTTGTCCTGGTTTGTATAACTAATTTACAATAAAATAAGATTGAACTAAAATAATGTTTCTATATATTTTTGGGGGGATATTTATTATAGCAAAAAGTAAAAAATAATGCTTTTTTTTTTTTTCAAAATTGTCGCTCTTTTTTTGTTTATAGCGCAAAAAAATTAAAACACGCAGAGGCGATCAAATACCACCCAAAGAAAGCTTTATTTGTGGGGAAAAAAAAGGACGTCAGTTTTGTTTGCACGGCCGCACAATTGTCAGTGAAAGCGACGCAGTGGCGAATCGCAAAAAGTGCTCTGGTCAGGAAGGGGGGTAAAATCTTCCGGGGCTGAAGCGGTTAACATTTATGACTTCAGTCCCTCCACTTTCAGAACTCTCTCGTGTCCTTTCGGGATCGTTCACATAAACAGGGCAGACTATTTCCAAAGCACATCTCAAATTCGCCATAATACGAATAATCTCGTATTTATTTTCCAAGCACAACAAACAAACAGGTAAAAAAACAAAGTAACGAGCGTTCTAAGGAATGCACAGAAATCCCCAATCTTATCCCCGAGATGGGAGTTCCTGCTTTCACGTCTTTACCTTGTGAGCCTCACAATTTATGGCAGCCTTTTCATTGTCAGTTAGGGGATGATCTAATAATGTAACAATTATAGTACAATCAGACAGCATAATACAAAGCATGTTATAACCCAGGCCAATGCAATCATTCAGTGTGCAGCTTTGCTCAACATCTGGAAGTGAACCATTAGCTGTGTCACAATGATGAATAGAGTTTGGCTCTCCCCAGAAAGGTAAAAGGGAAAAAAATAAAAATGTTTTTTTCTTTATGTAAGCTTTAGATAAGAGGAAATCGGCGAGGAGATTTCTTATAGGGAAAGATTGGAACATATTAATCCTGCACTGGAATTACATGATTAAAGTCCTTGTTTCCTTTCTGGGGAACTTTATGTTGTATTTCAATAATAGTAAACTGGATAATGTACAGTTGCGTAGGAATCCGGGGCTGTTTACAACCTCCAATAACCTTAAAGTTGAAATCCAGGCAAAGAACTAAATACGAAGATGAATTTTGCATAGTACAGCTGTTTTTGCATGGAAAATAATTTATAGATTATAATTTATATTTTTCTATCCATCCGGTCCTGAGAGTTACACAGCTCTGCCACCAGTGAAAAAACAGCCCCCTCCGACAGAGTGGCGCGGCCAGGGCTGGTGCAATGATTTTTGACACCCTAGGCGAAACCACATTTTTCCACCCCCTCTGGCTCCACCCCCTTTGCCTTGCTCATGTATACCCCAGCTTTTTAATGACGCTCCCATCAAATGCAGCCTCGCCAGCTCCCATCAAATTCAGCCTTGCCAGCGCCCATTAAATGCAGCCTCACCAGCGCCCATCAAATGCAGCCTCACCAGAGCCCATCAAATGCAGCCTCACCAGAGCCCATCAAATGCAGCCTCACCAGCACCCATCAAATGCAGCCTCACCAGAGCCCATCAAATGCAGCCTCACCAGAGCCCATCAAATGCAGTCCACCAGCGCCCATCAAATGCAGCCTCACCAGCGCCCATCAAATGCAGCCTCACCAGTGCCCAGCAATGCAGCCTCACCAGTGCCCATCAAATGTAGCCTCACCAGTGCCCATCAAATGTAGCCTCACCAGCGCCCATCAAATGTAGCCTCACCAGCGCCCATCAAATGCAGTCCACCAGCGCCCATTAAATGCAGCCTCACCAGCTCCCATCAAATGCAGCCTCGCCAGCTCCCATCAAATTCAGCCTTGCCAGCGGCCATTAAATGCAGCCTCACCAGCTCCCATCAAATGCAGCCTTGCCAGCTCCCATCAAATTTAGCCTCACCAGCACCCATCAAATGCAGCCTCACCAGCGCCCATCAAATGCAGCCCACCAGCGCCCATCAAATGCAGCCCACCAGCGCCCATCAAATGCAGCCCACCAGCGCCCATCAAATGCAGCCCACCAGCGCCCATCAAATGCAGCCTCTCCAGTGCCCATCAAATGTAGCCTCACCAGCGCCCATCAAATGCAGCCTCACCAGTGCCCATCAAATGCAGCCCACCAGCGCCCATCAAATGCAGCTCAACAGCGCCCATCAAATGCAGTCCACCAGCGCCCATTAAATGCAGCCTCACCAGCTCCCATCAAATGCAGCCTCACCAGCGGCCATTAAATGCAGCCTCACCAGCGCCCATCAAATGCAGCCTCACCAGCTCCCATCAAATTCAGCCTTGCCAGCGGCCATTAAATGCAGCCTCACCAGCACCCATCAAATGCAGCCTCACCAGCTCCCATCAAATGCAGCCTTGCCAGCTCCCATCAAATTCAGCCTTGCCAGAGCCCATTAAATGCAGCCTCACCAGCTCCCATCAAATTCAGCCTCACCAGCGCCCATCAAATGCAGCCCAACAGCGCCCATCAAATGCAGCCTCGCCAGCTCCATTAAAATGTAGCCTCGCCAGCTCCCATCAAATGCAGCCTCACCAGCACCCATCAAATGCAGCCTCGCCAGTGCCCATCAAATGTAGCCTCACCAGCACCCATCAAATGCAGCCTCACCAGTGCCCATCAAATGCAGCCTCGCCAGTGCCCATCAAATGAAGAATCGCCAGCTCCCATCAAATGCAGCCTCACCAGTGCCCATCAAATGAAGAATCGCCAGCTCCCATCAAATGCAGCCTCACCAGCGCCCATCAAATGCAATCCACCAGCGCCCATCAAATGAAGCCTCACCAGCGCCCATCAAATGTAGCCTCACCAGTGCCCATCAAATGCAGCCTCACCAGTGCCCAGCAATGCCACCTCACCAGCGCCCATCAAATGCAGCCTCACCAGCGCCCATCAAATGCAGCCTCAGCAGCGCCCAGCAATGCAGCCTCACCAGCGCCCATGAAATGCAGCCTCACCAGTGCCCATCAAATGCAGCCTCACCAGTGCCCATCAAAAGCAGCCTACCAGCACCCATCAATGCAGCCTACCAGCACCCATTAATGAAGGTTTGCTTGCTATCATTCATTCGGGAGTCGGGGCACGGGCACAGTCCTCCGCCGCCGCTGTGCCTCTGACACTATGTGCGATCGGAGAGCTGCGGCTGATGCTGAGACTTAGTTGCTTGCTGCAGAGAGAAGAGAAGAGAGTAGGAACACCAGTGACTGGGCGCCCTAGGCGGCTGCCTAGTTTGCCTAGTGGTAACACCGACCCTGGGCACGGCACTGAAACACACCAATGCCCCGCTCTCTGCTCCTAGCAGCATGCTCTTTTTTTTATAGTTTTTTTTGTATAATCTTTATTTTCACTTATTCAAAAAGATAACACAAAGCAACAATCCTGGTATAAATTTTCGGGGATTATCTATAATACAACAAATCCAGAGGCCTACAAACCAAATGAGAGGAGTGTGTTCTTTGCTAACCACTTGACCTCTGGAAGATTTAACCCCCCTCCCCTTCATGACTATACTATTTTTTGCGATATGGCACTGGGTTACTTTAACCACTTAATCCCCGGACGATTTGGTCTGCCCAAAGACCAAAGCACTTCGAATCGGCATTGCGTCGATTTAACTAACAATTGCGCGGTCATGCGACGTGGCTCCCAAACAAAATTGATGTCCTTTTTTCCCCACAAATAGAGATTTCTTTTGGTGGTATTTGATCACCTCTGCGGTTTTTATTTTTTGCGCTATAAACAAAAAAAGAGCATCAATTTTGAAAAAAACACAATATTTTGTACTATTTGCTATATTATTATACAGGATTTATATAGCGCCAACAGTTTGCGCAGCGCTTAACAAAATAAAATATAAATATAATATCCTCATTTTTTTTAAAAGAAAAAGCTAATTTTTTCTCAGTTTAGGCCGATACGTATTCTTCTACATAGTTTTGGAAAAAAGAATTTGCAATAAGCGTATATTGATTGGTTTGCGCAAAAGTTATAGCGTCTACAAAATAGGGGATAGTTTTATGGCATTTTTATTATTTATTTTTTTCTAGTAATGGTAGCGATCTGCGATTTTTATCGTGACTGCGACATTATGGCGGACACATCGGACAATTTTGACACATTTTTGGGACCATTGTCATTTATACAGAGATCAGTGCTATAAAAATGCACTGATTACTGTAAAAATGTCACTGGCCGGGAAGGGGTTAACACTAGGGGGCGATCAAGGGGTTAACTGTGTTCCCTGTGTGTTTCTAACTGTAGGGGGAGGGGACTGATCTAGAGGAAATGACAGATCATGGTTCTTAGCTATTAGGAACTCACGATCTGTCACTCCTCACAGAACAGAAATGTGCGTGTTTACACACACACGTCCCTGTTCTGCCTCTCGTGCCTGCGATCGCTCGTGGCCGGCGTCCATCGTGACCGTTGGCCATGAGCATCGGCACCCCCACACGCGCGCGCCTGCTATACCGCTTAAAGGAGCTAAGGGATCGTGCAACCTACCGCAATATAATGATGGCGGCTGGTCGGCAAGCAGTTAACTGACAATTGCGTGGTCATGTCACCCTGTACTTTTTTTCCTACAAATAGAGCTTTATTTGGTGGTATTTGATCACCTCTGCAATTTTTATTTTTTGCGCTATAAACAAAAAAAAAAGACCGACAATTTAAAAAACAAAAACAATATTGTTTTACTTTCTGCTATAAAACAGAAACGACACTTTGCTACAATGTAAAGTAGTGAGTGTACAGCTTGTATAACAGTGTAAATTTGCTGTCCCCACAAAATAACTCAACACACAGCAATTAATGTCTAAACCGCTGGCAACAAAAGTGAGTACACCCCTAAGTGAAAATGTCCAAATTGGGCCCAAATTGTGAATATTTTGTGTGGCCACCATTATTTTCCAGCACTTCCTTAACCCTCTTGGGCATGGAGTTCACCAGAGCTTCACAGGTTGCCACTGGAGTCCTCTTCCCCTCCTCCATGATGACATCACGGAGCTGGTGGATGTTAGAGACCTTGTGCTCCTCCCCCTTCCGTTTGAAGATGCCCCACAGATGCTCAATAGGGTTTAGGTCTGGAGACATGCTTGGCCAGTCCATCACCTTTACCCTCAGCTTCTTTAGCAAGGCAGTGGTCGTCTTGGGGGTGTGTTTGGGGTCGTTATCATGTTGGAATACTGCCCTGCGGCCCAGTCTCCGAAGGGAGGGGATCATGCTCTGCTTCAGTATGTCACAGTACATGTTGGCATTCATGGTTCCCTCAATGATCTGTAGCTCCCCAGTGCCGGCAGCACTCATGCAGCCCCAGACCATGACACTCCCACCACCATGCTTGTCTGTAGACAAGACACACTTGTCTTTGTACTCCTCACCTTGTTGCCGCCACACACGCTTGACACCATCTGAACCAAATAAGTTTATCTTGGTCTCGTCAGACCACAGGACATGGTTCCAGTAATCCATGTCCTTAATCTGCTTGTCTTCAGCAAACTGTTTTGGACTTTCTTGTGCATCATCTTTAGAAGAGGCTTCCTTCTGGGATGACAGCCATGCAGACCAATTTGATGCAGTGTGCGGCGTATGGTCTGAGCACTGACAGGCTGACCCCCCACCCCTTCAACCTCTGCAGCAATGCTGGCAGCACTTATGCGTCTATTTGCCAAAGACAACCTCTGGATATGACGCTGAGCACGTGCACTCAACTTCTTAGGTTGACCATGGCAACGCCTGTTCTGAGTGGATCCTGTCCTGTTAAACCGCTGTATGGTCTTGGCCACCGTGCTGCAGCTCAGTTTCAGGGTCTTGGCAATCTTCTTATAGCCTAGGCCATCTTTATGTAGAGCAACAATTCTTTTTTTCAGATCCTCGGAGAGTTCTTTGCCATGAGGTGCCATGTTGAACTTCCAGTGACCAGTATGAGAGAGTGAGAGCGATAACACCAAATTTAACACACCCGCTCCCCATTCACACCTGAGACCTTGTAACACTAACGAGTCACATGACACCGGGGGAGGGAAAATGGCTAATTGGGCCCAATTTGGACATTTTCCCTTAGGGGTGTACTCACTTTTGTTGCCAGCGGTTTAGACATTAATGGCTGTGTGTTGAGTTATTTTGAGGGGACAGCAAATTTTACACTGTTATACAAGCTGTACACTCACTACTTTACATTGTAGACAAGTGTCATTTCTTCAGTGTTGTCACATGAAAAGATTCAATAAAATATTTACAAAAATGTGAGGGGTGTACTCACTTTTGTCAGATACTGTGTGTGTATATATATATATATATATATATAGATCTATATATAGTATCTCACTTTTGTCTATAAAGTATCTATAGTATAGTATATAGTATCTATATAGTATCTCACTTTTGTGAGATACTGTATATATATATATTTACACACACATATATATATATATATATATATATATATATATATATATATATATATATATATATATATATATATATATATATATATATATATACACACACACACACATATATATTTATTTAGATCTATATCTATATATATATCTATATATATATATATATATATATATATATATATATATATAGATATAGCTATCTATCTATCTATAGATAGATATACGGTAGATAGATATCTATAGATATATCATCTCTCTCTCTCTCTCTCTCTCTCTCTCTCTCTCTCTCTCTCTCTCTCTCTCTCTCTCTCTATATATATATATATATATATATATATACACACACACACATATATATTTATTTAGATCTATATCTATATATATATATATATATATATATATATAGATATAGATATATAGATCTAGATATATAGATCTATATAGATAGATAGATATATATATATAGATAGATATATATAGATATATCTATATTAAGATATAGATATATATATATCTATATATTTATTTATTTATTTTTATCAGAGTTTAGTATGACTTTAAGTTACTCATTTTTATCACAAAGGTAAATTTAAAATGTAATAAATATTTGAATATTTTCTGAATAGCCCAAATTATTATTATTATTATTATTATTATTATTATACAGGATTAATATAGCATCAACAGTTTTGCGCAGCACTTTACATTAATAAAGGGTACAGTTACAATACAATTCAATACAAATGGATTAGGAAGGCCCTGACCATGAGAGCTTGCAATCTAAAAGGGAAGGGCAATAGGAATAAAACTTAACGACTGTCAGTTGAAACCACCAGAAAAGTTTTAGCTTTATAGCCGCCATGAAATAAACAGATCCTAAATGAAGTCTCTATTGAATACAGACTATGAAGGGCCCCTCCCCACCCCCCTCCCCCACCACCCCTCTAACACACATATACATTTATTTCACATCTGATGTGTGATGTACAATAAAACAATAACAAGTCAGCTGCTCATTGTAAATAAACATTCCTAACACCGTAAACAAACCCACCCGTGTTTACAGCCATGTGCGGGACCACCACCGCGAGATACTCCGCACTTAATGGCCCATAAAGACACAAATGGGTTTTAGAATAAAAATGACATAATATAATTGGGGGGGGAGGGGGGGGTGTTTAGTGTGGCGCACGGAATGATTTTTTGGCAGATACAATAAACCATTATACCGGCCAATACTGCAAAGTCTAAAGTAAAACAAGCAGAAATATACGTATATAAAACACACCCTGTATTTATCATAATGATTTCACCTTTTGGTATGTTTTGTTTGGATACATTTATAATTTTGTTCTAAAAAGCAAATCGGAGCAATAAATCGAATCAGGAGAAGATGTAAAGCCAATCACTGAACTCTCATCTAATCCTAAAGCGATATTAACCACTTCAGTGCCGGGCACTTTCACCCCCTTCCTGCCCAGGCCAACTTTCAGCGCTGTCGCACTTTGAATGACAATTGCGCGGTCATACAACGCTGTACCCAAATGACATTTTTTTTTATGAGACAGATAGAGCTTTCTTTTGGTGGTATTTTAATCACCAATTGGGTTTTTATTTTTTGCTAAACAAACAAAAAAATATAGAAAAAAAAGAGAGACGCTGTGCTGAAAAGTCCCAATTGATGCAGGAAAATTCTTCATTAAAATGTCATGTTATTGATCAACATTAAAGCGGTTCGGCACACATTTCATTTAGTAAATCTCTTTGCCTTCCAAATCAGGCAAAGAGTACTAAATGAAGTGGGTTTTTTTTTTCACTTACCTTGTAATTGCTGATGTTCTTTCCTCTGTCTCGACGGCGGTGGGCGGGGTCTCTGCGTCGATCCTCGTCACGCCGCACTGTCTCTCACGAGATTTCGGCGAACGTGAGCTACACTTTGCAGTTACTGCGCACGTGCGAGATCGGCGCAGTAACGGCGGTGCATGCTGGGCCATCTGAAGTGCCTGTGTGGTTTCACATGCCCACAGGCAAGATGGCACCCAGCAGCAAGATATTTTATAAATGTTTCTAGGTGACGAAAACCAGCAGCAGTTCACTTACAAAACGGAACAAGTGAGTGATTCATTTACATATGATAATCGTTTTCATTATACAAAAAAAAAAAAAAAACATTACAGACAGTGTCAGACCGCTTTAAGGATGAAATAAATCCTCTTCCCAATGGCACCACAGTGACTTCAATCAGAAAATGCCCCGCCGAATTTGCCACCACGCCATTGCGTGCGCGCCGGACGGGTGCTCGATGTCCCCACAGACTCGATGTCCGTGGGGATACCCACGATCGTCTCACGGAGAGGAAGAACAGGGAGATGCTGATGTAAACAAGCATCTCCCCGTTCTGCCTAGTGACACTGACACTGATCAACCCCTACCACCACCGACTGCTATCCCCACCAACCACTATCACCAAGTGCTATCACCACCAACCGCTATCCCCACCAACCTCTATCCCCACCAACCTCTATTACCACCAATCGCTATCCCCACCAATCGCTATCCCCACCAACCACTATCCCCACCAATCGCTATCCCCACCAACCACTATTACCACCAATCGCTATCCCCACCAATCGCTATCCCCACCAACCTCTATTACCACCAACCGCTATCCCCACCAATCGCTATCCCCACCAACCACTATCCCCACCAATCGCTATCCCCACCAACCACTATTACCACCAATCGCTATCCCCACCAACCTCTATTACCACCAATCGCTATCCCCACCAACCTCTATTACCACCAACCGCTATCCCCACCAATCGCTATCCCCACCAACCTCTATTACCACCAATCGCTATCCCCACCAACCTCTATTACCACCAATCGCTATCCCCACCAACCTCTATTACCACCAATCGCTATCCCCACCAACCACTATTACCACCAATCGCTATCCCCACCAACCTCTATTACCACCAATCGCTATCCCCACCAACCTCTATTACCACCAATCGCTATCCCCACCAATCGCTATCCCCACCAACCTCTATCCCCACCAACTGCTATCCCCACCAACCACTATCACCAAGTGCTATCACCACCAACCGCTATCCCCACCAACCTCTATTACCACCAACCGCTATCCCCACCAACCTCTATTACCACCAATCGCTATCCCCACCAATCGCTATCCCCACCAATCGCTATCCCCACCAACCTCTATTACCACCAACCTCTATTACCACCAATCGCTATCCCCACCAATCGCTATCCCCACCAACCACTATCCCCACCAACCACTATCCCCACCAATCGCTATCCCCACCAACCGCTATCCCCACCAACCCCTACCACCACCGACTGCTATCCCCACCAACCACTATCACCAAGTGCTATCACCACCAACCGCTATCCCCACCAACCACTGTTACCACCAATCGCTATCCCCACCAATCGCTATCCCCACCAACCGCTATCCCCACCAACCTCTATTACCACCAACCGCTATCCCCACCAACCTCTATTACCACCAACCACTATTACCACCAATCGCTATCCCCACCAATCACTATCACCACCAAACACTACACTATACACCGCTCCTTAACTGACCCTGCCATTGAAATCAATAAGCAGCGCTGCCGAAGTGCTGCCCATTGATGCTTTTTGGATGCTGTTAACCCCTTCTTTGGGGGTCTCCAGTGTGAAAGGGGTCTTAAAGATGCATTCCCCTCACTTTGGGAGCTTTCCATAAACATCCTGCTGTGTCTTTGGAACAAAAGAAATGTCCCCAATGATCCAGGCAGCAGCAAAAAACAAACAAAAAAAATGCAAGCGTTTTAAACCTTTGCTACTCTTTTAAAAAATAAAATAAAAAATGCAGGGGTTTTAAAAACTTTCCCAATCCGATTTTCCGATTTAA